>PVLC010004620.1:0-33234 GCA_004027655.1 Graphiurus murinus | reverse complement strand
CCTCATACACCTTTTTTAAAAAATATACTTTTATTGGCACATTGTAATTACACATCATTGTGAGGTTCATACATGTACACAGCACTTGGTATGACTCTCTCCGTATCCCACCCCACGGCCCCTTACGTGGTAGTGGGACCAGTTGTAATACCTGAATGTGTCCACATAGCCTCCTTCCTCACCTCCCTCCCTCGACCCCTCCATGGTCCTGCTGGCCTTTTCCTCATTTATCTTACGTCTCTTTTGTTTCCTGTTCTCGCTCTTCTTCCCCATGTGAAGAGTATCTTCATCATCAGTGCAGGCTTAAGAGCACTAGGACTGAGCAGAGCAGCCACCAGGTGTCACTCTTACTGCGCAGGAGAGAGGACACTGCACCGCAGGGAGCCCGTCCCACTACCCAAATCTGGATGAACTCTTCTGTGAAAGGCACTCGGCACTTCTCCCACCTGGCTTTAAGGAACCGAAGAGTCCTCTGGAGGGCAACACAGGGGGAAGAAGCTGCCCAGTCAGCCCATCACTTCCTTTCATGGTGAATCTCTCCTTGTCACCTCGCAGACTAAGTAAAGACCAAGTTATCTGCCAGGGTACATGTCCTCTGCCTCTGGCTGGACCCTTTTCTTTCTCTCAGGCTGGACACACTGTGCCAGAGCACAACTCATGAAGGAGCTCAGACATGGGTACTTGCCTGGCCCTGTTTCTTACACGCTCAGGGTAGTGATCTTTTGCACACTATGATTTGGGGGCTGCCAGGAGCATGTATGTGTTAACTACTCAAAGGATTGTCTTTAGAGATTTATCATTTTTGGCAAACTATTTTTTTTTTTTTTGCCATACTGGGGATTGAACTCAGGGGCATTCTACCTCTGAGCTACACCCCCAGCCCTATTTTTTATTCTTTATTTTGACACCGAGTCTCACTAAGTTGTGGAGTGCCTCACTAGGTAGCTGAGGCTGGCCTCAAACCCGGATCCTCCAGTCTCAGCCTCCCGAATGCTGGGATTATAAGCGTGCGTCACCACGCCCGGCTTCCTATTTTTAAAATTAATAATATTCCAGAAATCTTCATTAAGTCATTAAGACCCTGATTTGAAACAATGGACAGAACTCTGATGAAGAACCTCCTAATATTTAAAGGCAAAGTAGGAGTCAGCCATGGTCTGTTGCCTTGCCCTTGTCAGAGCCTCTGGTCTCCACGTAGAGGCAAGCGAGACCTGAGGGTAAGGCAGTCTTGGTTGTATCTGAGACCTTAAAGGCAGTCCAGGCTGGGATATCTATCTAGGTGCTCACTTGGATAGATGGGGCATTCTAGGGATTCTTTGGAGCCCTCTTGTCCCTCAAAAATTTGGGGGGAACTCGGTCAAAGATTATCAGCCAATCTAGCTCTTTGTTAACAGATTTCTCTGCTCTCTCCTTTTCCAACTTATCTTATATGGCAATGCCAGGTTAATTTTGCCAAATTAACATTCTAAACATGCCAGACTTCTGCCCCCAATTCTTTGCTGCTCTCTATGACCTACAGAATAAGGTTGGAGCAGAAAGACCCCAAATTCCCACGATTCTCCCTCTGGGTGTCCACACCCTTTGGGATCTCCAGCCTCCTATATGCACCTTCGCATTTATACCAGGTCACTTGTCATTTGAACATTCAGTCTTTGAATACAAGGTCCTCTCAGCCTGAGATATCCTCTTCATTGCCCACACAACTGTGTCCAAATGCTGCAAAATGCTTCCGCTTCCCCACCCCCAAAACCCCTTGACTTGGAGCTGTAAGCCACTGCTCCACTCCTGGAGTTAATTAGTGAAATCTCTTTAATAGCACTTGACAGTTAACCTTGTGTAAGAGACTATGCTATAACCTCTTATGTGGAATATAAATAAATTGGTGAAGGACAACAGCTGGGTTTTGTCATCTTTTGTACGAGGCCTTGTAAGAGATCAGGTAGCTGTGGGAATGAATAAACTAATGCAGAAGGGGGAAAGCCCCTGATGCTGACAGGGAAACTTGGGGCTCGGGGTCTAGCATTCAATGATTGCTGAATTCTCTCACACACTCTACTTCTAACATCCTTAACTAAGCAAAGCGAGAGCAGGCACTCTCTCTGCCCATTTGGGCATCATCGTGATTCTTAGAGCTTTAGGGGAATTACCAAGGAGGAGTAGAAAGTAGAGAGGAAGAGTGTGGTCTCTGACAGTGAAGCTCTGGAAAGTGGGCTTAAAGAAAACCGGTAAGCCAGGTATGATGGTGCATGCCTTGGAATCCCAGTACTTGGGAGGCTGAGACAGGAGGATCACAAGTTTGAGGCCAGCCTTAGCAACTTAGCAAGACCCTCAGCAAACTAGGGAGACCCTTTTCAAAATTAAAAAAGAGCTGGGGGTGTAGCTCAGAAGTAGAACACCCCTGGGTTCATTCCCCAATACCAGAAGGAAAAAGAAAATGGAAACCAACAAGCTAATTCTGGGCTCTGGGAATGAGCTTTTCAGGACATATGCTTGGGATGTTTCCCCAGAAGAGTACAAGGGGTACAAGAGGTCCTTCCCTCCTCTCTTGCTGGGGATCTTTTCGTGTTCTAGTTGTGATCATTCTAGAAGAGTTTCTCAGCCACAGCACTATCAACACTGAGGGGTTGCGGTGGGGTCTGTGCTGTGTGCTGTGATCTGCTTGGCAACACCCCTGGCCTTGTACCACTGGATGCCAGTAGCAATCCCCTCTCCATACCCAGGTGTGACAACTAATGCTCTGTCAAACATCGTGGAGTGAAGCTGCCCATGTCTAGCTGAGAAGCACTGTTCTAGACAGTTCATTGCACTAATTGCTCGAGATAGGGAATTGTCTGATTCTCTTGGTATCCCTCAACTCCTAAAAGATGTATGACATGCAGCAGTTATTCATTTCTTTATCCAATGTCTTTTTCCCCCCAATACTGGGGATTGAACCCAGGGGCATTCTACCTCTGAGCTGCACCCCCAGCCCTATTTTTTATTCTTTATTTTGAAACAGGGTCTCACTAAGTTGTGGAGGGCCTCACAAGTTGCTGAGGCTGGCCACGAACCTGCCATCCTCCTGTCTCAGCCTCCAAGTACAAGGATTACAAGCGTGCGCCAGCACACCCGGCTATCCAGGGTCTTCTAATTGAGCCTTTCTACACACCAGACCCTGTTCTAGGCACTGTAGGTGCAGTACAGGAAAAGCTGTCAAGGTCTTCATGATACTCTAAGGGCTCTTAGCAATACCCGGGGTGGTGATCTGAATGGTAGCCGTTCCTTTAACAGCTTGTTTTCCACTCTGGAGGAAGGCGACCCAAACTCTCAAAGAGTCATGACAGGCAGCAACTACATGTACAGGTCAGCATTTAGAAACTCAAGTGCTCTGTTCTCACAGCAAGCATTAAACTGGAATCTGCTCACACCTGTTTTTCCTTTCCTTCTCTGTGTTAGAGCCCTTTCTCCATGTGAGTCCCACCCACAGAAAGCTGTCGTGAGTGGACAGGGGTGGGCCTCTGTGATTTTGTGAGGAGAAACTGGGAAGGAATGAATGGACCGAGTTTGTCCTGGTAGACTGGTACTGATGGTTGGCATATTTGAAGTAGAAAACATTGGGTCTAAACCGGGTGTGGTGGCACATGCTTGTAATCCTAGTACTTGGGAGGCTGAGACTGGAGGACCACAGGTTCAAGGACAGCCTCAGCAATTTGGTGAGGTTCTCAGCAACCTAGTGAGACCTTGTAAGTCTGGGGATGCAGTTTGGAGGTAGGTGTTTGGGTTCAATTCCCAGTACCACAAAAAAAAAAAAAAAAAAAAAAGAAGAAAAAGAAGGAGGAGGAGGAGGAGGAGGAAAGGAAGGAAGGAAGGAAAAAAAGGAAACATTGGGTTTTGCTGTGTTCTGGGCACAGGCTCTGTGTGTGTGTGTGTGTGTGTGTGTGTTATTGAGGACTGAACCAGGGGCATTCTACCTTCAACCTACTCCCCCAGCCCTTTTTTTAATTTTTGTTTTGAAACAAAGTCATGCTAGGTTGCTGAGAGTCTCACTACTTGCTGAGGCTGTCTTTAAAACTGTGACCCTTGCGGGGCAGGGTGGCTCATGCTTGTAATCCTTGTACTTGGGAGGCTGAGACAGGAGGATCGCAGGTGTGAGGACAAGCCTCAGCAATTTAGTGACACTCTCAGCAACCTAGTGAGACCCTGTTTCCAAATAAAAAATAAAATTGGTCTAGGGGGTGTAACTTGGAGGCAGAATGCCTCTGGGTTCCATTCTTAGTACCACAAAAACAAACAAACAAACAAACAAACGAAAAAACTGTGACCCTCCTGTCTCAGCCTCCCAAGTAGGGTTACAGGTGTGTCCCACCACTTCTGGCTCACCTGTCCTGTCCTGTCAGGAACTTCTTACTCCTTTCTCAAGACCCAATGCCGCTCTCTTCCTCAGTCACACTCTTCTCTACTTCTTGGCAGGGAGTCACTTCTCCCTCTATTCCCACTGCACTTTTAGGGGTCGCTAGAGCACTTGAATTGCCCAGGGTGAGTTTTCTGGTTGATTCTGGAATTGCCTTGCTTAGCACAGTGACTGTAGCATAGATGATACCCAGTTCAGATGTGCTGAATGAAGGAAGGATTCACAAGAAAGAGCCCTGTGGTGGCATCGGAAGATGTAAATTCTAAGACTAGTGTTGTCATAAAGTCCTATAGATAAGTTAAACTACAAAAATGTTCACATAAAGTCGTAAACCAATTGAGGGAATAGTATTTTTATTATTATTTTGTGTTTGTGGTACTGGGAATTGAATCCAGGGGCTTTCTATCTCTGAACTGCACTCCCAGCCCTATTTTATTTTTATTTTGAAACAGAGTGTTGCTAGGTTGCTTATAATCTCACTAAGTTGCTGAAGCTGGCCTTAAACCTGTGACTCTCCTGTCTCAACCTCCCATATACTGAGATTATAGATGAGTGCTAGCATACCTGGTTTTATTATTATTTTTTATTATTATATGGAATGGGCCTATCTCTATTTTTTATTTATTTATTTTTAATTGGTGCATTGTAATCATACATCTTTGTTAGGTACAAGCTGATAAAGGCATACATGCACACATTTCCTATCTATTGAATTTACCTAGAACTTGCTTCTATCTCCTCCCCACACACAGACCCAAATACACACACACACACACATACGTCGTATAGCAAAGCACTAGTGACATGCCCCCCACTTAAGACCAGAGTGTGTCTTAACCTCCAGTCCTTTGACCTGCACATTCATGAACTGCCAAGCCAAAGCTCACCCCTCACCATGAGGCACAGAATGTATCCTTTCCCCTCCTTCCACCACTGTTACTTACGTGAAGACTTCAAAGCCCCATCCTGCCAATGCGGTGAAAAGTCTGGGACTTAGGTCTCGAGCTGGATTCATGGCACAGCCACTGTTCAATCCCAAAGAAGAAGAAATGACAATAATCAGGAGGCCAATGACAACAGGCTCTAGGCCTTTGGGGACCCCCAAGTTTCTGGAGTCAAAAATAGCGAAAACAATCATGAGGAGGAACATGGTAGATAGTACCTGCAGAAGGAGAAAACACACAAGAGGTTTAGCCTGCATCTGCCTGATGCCCACTTCAAAATTCACCCCTTCTTTCTGAAAATAAACCTACTAGTAACAACCCAAACATATTAGATGAGTACATGGCTCTTCTTTCCATAGTAATCCTAGAGGTAGATGCTTAATATAATTGTTCTTTGCAGATTTGTTACCTGCCCAAGAGGGTGTGCTTGGTAACTGGCAGCAGGTTTTAGTCCAAGGCATTTAGCAATAGAGACTGTTGTTTGGACTGCTATACTACTCTGCTAAGCTGTGAGTTAAATGGGAAGGCAAGCTGCAGGCTGGAAAAACAAGTGAAAGCCTTGTTCAAATTGGTGAGAAAAAGCTGGGCGTGGTGGTGCCCACTGGTAATCGCAGAATTTGGGAGGCTGAGACGGAAGGATCACAGGTTCAAGGACAGTCTCAGCAATTTGTGTGTGTGTGTGTGTGTGTGTGTGTGTGTGTGTGTATGGTACTGGGTATTGAACCCAAGGGTATTCTACCTCTGAGCTATAACCCCAGCTCAATTTTATTTTTTATTTGGAAACATGGTCTTATTAAATTGCTGAGGACCTCACTAAGTTGCTGAGGTTGATCTCGAATCTGTGATCCTCCTGTCTCAGCTTCCCAAGTACTGGGATTACAAGCATGCGCCACCATGTCTGGAACATTGTTTTATATTTAAAAACACTTAAAAGTGCTGGGCATGATAACATATGCCTATAATCCCAATACTTGGGAGGCTGAGAACAGAAGTATCGCAGGTTGGAGGCCAGTCTTAGCTCCTTAGCAAAATCCTGTTTCAAAATAAAAAATAAGGGAGAGCTGGAGGTATGGCTCAGAGGTAGAATGCCCCTGGGTTAAGTCTCTAATACCAGAAAAAAATAAAATCACATAAAATAATTATGAGACTATACAAAAATGCTAATGGGTACTCTGAAGTTGTGGGTTACAGCCAGTGTTCTCTTCCCCCACTATTTTCTGAAATTTCTAAACTATTATTTTCCTTTAACAGCTAACATAGTATACATGATTTACTGAACATGTATTATGCCCGTTGGCACATTCTGGAGTGGATGGCATGTCTACTTCACTCATGGTACTTCCCAGGCTTTGTCTCATTAAAGCTGCACCATAACACTGTGAGGTTACGTTTAGAGATAAGAAAACTGGGGCAGAAAGAGGTGAGGACACTTGCTCAAAGACATGCAGCATACAGGCAGGAGGATCAGGATGGGAACCAGGCAACTTATTTGAGAAATTCTTCACCATATCAAAAGAATTTGTATTCAGACAGACATGTTCTCCCAAGAGCAACTTCCCTGGAAAGCACTCCTGATTCTCTTGGCCATGATAGAAGCTCCTGCCTCTAGGCTTCCATTGCATTTTGACTTCACTTCTATCACTACCCTTGACACCTTGCAAAAGAACAATCTGTTTGTCAGGTTGAGTGTCTGGCCCTCAACTCTTCAAAGAAGCAACACTTGGAGCTGTACCTGTCTTTGTCGGTGCCAAATAAATATTTATTGGTTAAACAAGTGATTGTTAACTGAACTATGAAATATGCTTGAATAATGTTTAGAGCTAAACAACAATATTGAGATAAGGTGGTCCAGAAATACAGTCATGGTGGCCAATGGTTCTGTTGGGTGTTGGCTGGCTGATGATTGGCGTTTTTCTGATCTACTTCTAAAGTCAAAGAAATAGAATCTTCAAGCTGGGTGTGGTAGCGCACACTTGTAATCCTAGCATTGGGAGGCTGAGACTGGAGGATCCGGGTTTGAGGTCAGCCTCAACTACTTAGTGAGGCCCTCCGCAACTTAGTGAGACCCTGTTTCAAAATAAAGAATAAAAAATAGGGCTAGGTAGGGGTATAGCTCAGAGGTAGAATGCCCCTGAGTTCAATCCCCAGTACTGAAAAAAAAAAAAAAAAGAAATAGAATCTTCAGGGACTACTGATGGTTGGCTTTCCTAATATTTGTTTTCTCTGCTTCTCATAAGTAATAACTGGTTTAAAAATCATGATCCTAGCAAAACTGGCAACTCACTCTGAGATAAGGATGCAGAGAAGAAAACTTAGGTGACTATATGAGTGTCAACATCAGTTAAGACACAGATAACCCTCCACTGACCAGAAACCAAGCAATTTCCTTATGACCAAGAGACTTGGAGAAAACATCTTGAGGATAGGAATGAGGAAAACATGTGAAATTCTAAAAGATTCCATTTGAGGAAAAAAAGAGAGGGGGAAGGTGAAAGGGAGAGAAAGAGAGTCTGACCAAGGGTAGAAACATGACCCTTTGTTGACTGCCTGCCATGTGCCAGGGATTTAGTGTTGTGATGTATTAGTCAGGTATTATCAATGCCATTTATCAGAAGACTGAAACCTTGAGGCTTTATATGGTTCTGAGTTACTTGTGCAAGGACAAGCACCTGGGACTGGATCTTCCTGGCATACTGCAGAATTTCCAGGGAGGCCTGTGCCATTCTATCGCCCTTGGGGTGGCTTTGTGTCAGAGATGCCTCTGGGGCCAGTGAACTCTCTGGAAGGGGAGGGGAAGAGTGTCTCTCCAGGATGCAGTGAGAGGGGCTGTTTTGGGGGAAAAAGTCCATGGGGCTGGAGGATTGACTTTATCCCTCAGATTCTCAGAATAGTCCTAAGCATACAAAGAAATGGCTGTGGGTCAAATCGCAAGGAAATATAAATTCCTCTTTAGTGCAAGTCAAGGTTTGATAACAGTGCTCTTTTTCTCTTGCCTCCAATAGAAATGACCCCAATTCACACAGAAATCTCCAAATATCTTTGAATAGTTCTTTACTCTGATCTTTATTCTTATCTTCTTGGTTATAAGATAAATTTGGCCTGACTTGAATGGCAAATAGGATCTTCAAGAGCCCTGCAACTCATCCCATCCTCACAGTACATTCTGAGGCAGCCGGGGGCCCTTGTTGACTCAGCAAATACACAACTGGTTGCACTAGGTCCTTATGGATTCTGAAGGCTTAATGGTTCCCACTGGCCCTGCCCTTCAATGCCTGTGAAAATAGTCTCCTGGCACTTTGAAGCTAGGAAGAATAATCTTATGCATTTCCATCTCTGAATGGACACTGATGCCAGAGAAGTAAGAGACCTCCACCATCATGCCTTTAGCGAGTTCTTCCTCTCCCTCCATTATGCTCTCTTCATGCCTTTTTCTATGTGGCTTCCCTACATTTATGAAACCATTACCCTCCTGCTCTCTTCTTTCAGATGCCTCCAATTTTCCCTAGTTGGAAAGTTCCTGTTTCCAACCAGCTACTCCAGTCTCAGAGCTGGAAAAGCTCTTGAATGCGAGTATTCCATGATGTCTATGATCTGAAGTTTAAGCTCTTGGAGAATCCCACAATCTACCACGTAGAGGCTACCAGATTTGCCCCCAACACCTCTAGCTGTTGTTGTTCTTGGGAAACAGGGTCTGTATTTAGCACAGACCCAATTTCTAGAAAAGTCTTATATTGAATGTAACTTTGTTTCATCATAAGTTCATTCATACATGGATTCACTCGTTCATTAATTAATATTTTTTGAAACTTAATGGTAAAGTACTTGCCTAGCATGTATGCGACTCAGGGTTTGATCCTCCTTACCCCCCACACACACATTTTTTAATACCTATTAGATAACAGGTATTGTGCTTTCACTAAATCATACTTTGCCACATCCACCTCCACTCCACCCAAACCCACATGAACCTTATCTAGTCCAAATGCCCCGCTTTCCACCCTTCACTTGTGTGAAATCACTATCTTTTTGGTTTCTGTTTTTCAGTAGCACATGTTCCCTAGAAGTAGCATTTGGAAAGGAGTCTAATACTGTCAGTATAGTATAAGTTAGACCCTCATTGTTTCATTTCTATACTCTGCTTCTATTATTGTAGCCTGTGATAACATTTCCTTTTCTGGCAACCACATCTCTCTGCTATTTTTCCCACTGAAATTCCTCCTCTTGTCCTACATCTTCTATGCCCTCAGCTCCAAATTAGTAATGTGATTCCTATAGTCCGGCTTCCTATCTGGTTATATTAGACTTTTCATTTGTGATCATTCTTTCATATGTGATCATTCTGTTCCTCAACTAGATTATAAATTTCTGAGAAGATACTGTTTCCAATGCATTTCCTCATATTCTTATCCTTGCAAGTAACTCTTTATGAGGGCTAATATTTATCCTCATTTTACAAGTGAAAAACTCAAGACCCAAAAATTTCAGTAATTTTCTGAAACAACCCAAAGATTTGGGGACAAAAATGTTATTTTAATTCAAGTACCAGGACTCTGAATCTTGGATCTTTATAACTCACATTAACTTTTTCAGTTCCTCGAGCTCCAGACACAGGGCTGAGCACATATGGCTCAATAAACTCTTGTTGCCTGTGTGGTTTGTTTATCAAAGTAGGTAAGAAAAAGGATGAGGGCAAAGTTTTTCATCTATCCAGTTAATGGAGGTAGGCATAACTCCTAGAAGACCTATTTTATACACATGCCTCCTCTGATCTGCCCCATTGTATAAATTCTAATCACAAAAGAATTTCCCCTTCCTTCCTTCCTTCCTTCCTTCCTTCCTTCCTTCCTTCCTTCCTTCCTTCCTCCCTCCCTCCCTCCCTCCCTCCCTTCCTTCCTTCCTTTATCTGCTTGGTCCAAGATGACCAACAGTCTTCTTGGGACATAGCAAGTGAGGAAGAGTCTGTTAGGCTGACAAGGTTGATCCTGCCACAAACAGATCAGAACAGTGGTGTTATTGGCTAAAGTACAAATGCTGAGGCGCCAGCAGCTAGTTTATTTTTTATTTTATTTTTTGTGGTACTGGGGATGGAACCCCGGGGCATTCTACCTCCGAGCTACAGCCCCAATCCTATTTTTTTTTTTTTTTTTTGCGGTACTGGGGATTGAACTCAGGGGCGTTCTACCTCTGAGCTATACCCCCAGCCCTATTTTTTATTCTTTACTTTGAAACTGAGTCTCACTAAGTTGCGGAATGCCTCACTAGGTAGCTGAGGCTGGCCGCGAACCCGGATCCTTCGGTCTCAGCCTCCCGAATGCTGGGATTACAAGCGTGCGCCACCACGCCCGGCTCCAATCCTGTTTTTTATTCTTTATTTTGAAACAGGGTCTCACTAAGTTGCGGAATGCCTCACTAAGTAGCTGAGGCTGGCCGAGAACCCAGATCCTCTAGTCTTAGCCTCCCAAATGCTGGGATTGCAAGCGTGCAACACCACACCCGGCTTTCTACCTTACTTAAACTAGCTGAGCCGGGCTGGGGGTGTAGCTTAGAATGCCCCTGAGTTCAATCCCCAGCACCACACACACACACACACAAATAATAATAATAATGAATAAATAAATAAATTTTAAAATGAAATATAAATAGATAAATAAATAAGGTAGAAAAACTTTTAGGTACTTGAGAGTTTGGACAACCTAGGCTCATAGTGAAATAGAGAGAATCCATGATACCCAGGCTCACCTACTGCCAAGCATTGTCCTTAAACTAATATAGAAACTGATATAGAAATGTCTTCTTTTAGTCAGGTGTGGTGGCGCACGCTTGTAATCGAAGCATTTGGGAGGCTGAGACTGGAGGATCCGGGTTTGCGGCCAGCCTCAGCTACCTAGTGAGGCCCTCCGCAACTTAGTGAGACCCTGTTTCAAAATAAAGAATAAAAAATAGGGCTGGGGGTATAGCTTGGAGGTAGAATGCCCCTGAGTTCAATCCCCAGTACCTCAAAAAAAAAAAAAAAAAGGTTCTTTTGTGGCCTCCATACTTAAACCACACTCACAAAAGAGAAAACAATAGTAAAGTGAACTGCATTTGCTTTTTTAGACCTCAACTGATGTGCAACAAGTGTGTCTATTAAAGGCACCAGAAAACTCTTCTAGTGTTATCAGTTTCTGCAAGAACCAAAAATCCAGAAAGTGTTGATTATGCCCAGTGCCCTCTTACTCTGGAACCACAACCCTTCCTTCCTGATAGGTTCACAATGCTCTGATATATTTCCCTTCTTCTATCTCACACACACACACACACACACACACACACACACACACACACACACACATATATATTTTTTTACCAAAGTTAGATCTTTGTTGAATCTATACTTACTTGGTCTGCAAATGCATTTGCCAGAGATAGATATGGAGCTGGGTATGTTGCAAAAATGTGTGCTGTTGCATTTTCTCCCACGATGAGCAATTTTCCACCAGCAAAAGACATAAGTCCATCTGTGGAAGACAGACCTCTGGCACATTAGTGTTGCCTAGGAAGGGTTGAGGGAAACTTTTGCCAGGCCTTGTGCTAAACAATGACAGTCAGATTGATCTTGGCGTATCCATATCTGTCTCTCTTGGCTTCATAGAATAACAGTGTCAGAGATACCTAGAGGAATCCCAAGATGGTGGATCAGAGGTAGGAAGCCCTGATTGTGCTGATGGACCTTTCCAGACTTGTACTAAATCCTTAGTTAGTGGGTCCTTAGTTAGTGGGGCCCTGACCAATCTTATTTTGGGGGAATTCTTGGAATTATTTTTTTGTACTGGGGATTAAACCCAGGGGCATTCTACTCCTGAGCTACTGGATTACAGATATATGTCCCACATCTGGCTGAATTTGTGGAATTTTAAAGATCAACCTTCAGCTATAGTGGGGCTTGAACCTGTCTAGGCAGAATTCATAGTTCTAGAGTGGTTCTCTGTAGCTCCTGATAACATACTTCAGAACTTGAAGGTGTCACAGTATAATGAACAGCTGGAGGACTGCCCTTGGAGCCCTTAGAACCAGGGAGATGGCAGCCCCTGATACAGCCAGAATCCCCCAGGTCTCTCCTGCCACAGCAGCTGGCTCTCTGAATTTCTGGTTTGGTCTTGAATTCCCTTTTAGCCCTCTCAGGCTTTAATCTTCAACAACCTATTTCCCTAAGGGTTAGTTCATCAATTCCATTTCCTGAGGAAATGTTTGACAGTCAGAGTGCATTGAAGCTCACCTTGGGTTAGTTGAAAACTTGCTTTAGCAACTGATATCATAGAAGCCAAGATCTCTTAGCTTGAAGGGGATTGGGCATCATCTTGTTCAATTCTCCCATTTCTCCAGAGAAGAAAACTGAGGTCCATCAGTCAGATAACTTATTTAGCGCACACAGCTACTTACTGACACAGCCAGAACTGAAGTCCGGGTCTTTGATCACCAGTACTCTGTTTCCCCCAAAGACTGTTGCAGAAGGGGGATGAGGCTCCCCATCTGCCCTGTTTCTCAGCTGTGTTTCTTCCTCCAAAGATATTACCAGATCCCTCCTCTAAACACTCGATGCTCACAGTCTTTGTCACCGATCAGAACCATTTTTTTCAGTCAAATCAGAGAAAGCAGAAACTGCTGGCCTGTTGCTTATTTTATGAGCATATTCATACTGTAGTGCAGGCTGAGACTAAAGTTTAAGTTTTGGTGACATTTAAGACATCGCCATTTTCATTAAGAAGCTTCATAAATTTGCCCAAATGATGACATTGGCCTGATTACCTTACACTAGAATGTTCTGTCAATTATAGAGTGCTTCCTGTCTCGCTTCATTGCCCCTCTTCCTACCAGGTAATTCTGGCTTTCAAACGATGCCCAGCTCCCCATCATCTGCAGACTCAGGAGCCCCACTCACCATAGTAAATGCCAAAGAGGGTTGCAGCCCCCATAAAGGCTCCCAGAAACTGGGCTCCCACATAAAATGGCAATTTGAACCATTTCATCCGTCCAAAGAGACACATTGCAAAAGACACAGCTGGGTTGATGTGGCCACCTGCAAAAAAGAGAATGATTGGGGAATGTCAGGGGCAGACCAGAAAAGAGCTGTTATCAACAAAACCCTACCCAGTCTTCTACTTAGAGACCTGTATGCAAAGAGAAAGGTGTGTGTGTGTGTGTGTGTGTGTGTGTGAGAGAGAGAGAGAGAGAGAGAGAGAGAGAGAGAGAGAGAGAGAGAGAGAGAGGAGAGATACAGAAGAGAGAGAGAGAGAGAATGAATGAATGAATTTGGGAGGAATGGAAGGCTAATCCTTATGGCATTATTAGGTACTGGTTAGAATGTTTATTATTTTTTTTAAAGGCAGTCGGATTAGAAAGAAACTTGATGTACTCAAATAGCCCATTTTAATTGGATTTTATCTATTCATAAAGCAGTTACCCCAAATAGATTGATGTAAACTATTAATATCAACATATTAAAGTCAATATATTTAACATAATAAGGTTTAAATCTATATCTAGTACATCCTCAGTCCATGCTCACATGTTATAAAACCAGTCTTATCACTGAAAAAAGACGTCTCTTTAAGGAAGCGCCCTATGACTGACGGGCTGTGCCTCTCCCCAAGGGAAGGGGGCTTCCTTATTTTGAGGTAATCACAGCATCTGAGCAAATTTCCCTGTGTAAACAATTCATTTTCCTCACACAGAAATGTAGCAACACTTCCCTCACCCCAGCCCAAACTGTAGCTAGTGAAGTCAGCTTCTTGATTTTTCATCTAGTCACAAGTTTAGATAGAAGATTTGTTCTTAGAAGGCCACTGACAGCCGGATGTGGTAGTGCACGCTTGTAATCCCAGCATTTGGGAGGCTGAGATCAGAGAATCCGGGTTCACAGCCAGCCTCAGCTACCTAGTGAGGCACTCCACAACCTAGCGAGACCCGGTTTCAAAATAAAGAATAAAAAATAGGGCTGGGGGTATAGCTCGGAGGTAGAATGCCCCTGAGTTCAATCCCCTGTACCACAAAAAAAAAAAAAAAAAAAAAAAAAAAAAAAAAAAAAAAAAGGCCACTGACATCCCAAGGTGGTTTTTATAGAATAATAACATTTACTTAACATTTTCTAGATGCTATCTTGGGGATATTACATGAATTTAATTCTCCAATGATATGAGTACTACTCCAGTTAGGTGAGGAAGCTGATACAGAAGGAACCTTTTTGAGCTGCATGGTCAGTGAGTGGCAGAACCAGGATTCAAAGCCAGCTTTATTTAAACTTCAGAGTCTTATTCTATGTTATACCACCCCCATACCTTCTTCACCATAAAGGCTTCTCTGCCCTTTGTGGGAAGAAACAAATGAAGAATTTGAAAAAAAAAATTCTAGCATATATACTCACTTCCTAGGGAAGAAAGATCTCATCTGAGGAGCACAGATGGTATTTTACGTGGTTGGAAGATCAGAGTCACTGTCAAGGTGACTACACTGAAATGTGGACTTTCAGGTTATGAAACCAAATAGAGATAAGGACCTTGGTGATGGTAATTGTGATGGTGCTATCAATAATCCTTTGACCCTCTTCAGAACCATAGGGTGCTCATTTCCAGGAGTCCTCCCCCCAGGCACAAAGCCAGAATTTTCTTCAGTCTCCAAGCCAAAGTGGGCTCACAGGGTTTCTGGCTGCTGGCTAGCCACAAGGGTCCTCTTGTAATCTCCTCTACCACTCACAGGCCAACATGAGCAAGAAAATGCCAACATCAAAGCATAGATGATTTCCTGAAGCCTTTCAAACACTTCCATTGTTATGTTTTACTTTAAAGTCCAGTTCTGGAGACAACAGAGACTGCTTCCTGGGATGGTTGGAGACATGGGCTCAGACAGTGTCCCACAGGGCCTTGGGAAATCTCTCTTCTCCCAAGGTTGAGTGCAGAGCAGATGCCACCAGCAGTCTAGAAGCATCCCTTGGGAAAGGACACCGAGGCCTTATGAAATCACCTCTAACCCAAAATACTTCCCCTCAGATGAGTCCACCAGTGGGAGACTTCTAGAACAAGCCCCTCTTCCAGACTGAAATTTTCTGCAGATATGTTTATACTTATATGTAACCCCATTGTACTCAAGAAATGTATAAAAAAATCCATGCCATAAAAAAAAAAAAGATATGTTTATACTTTTTAGCCTTTCCCAGGCACTCTGAGGCTGGAACTCTTGTTCACTTTGGACCTTACAGGAGGCTTGGCAATGAAGTCAACAAGAAAGTCAATATTTGAGATAATAAATAATCAGGAGCCATGTTTAGATATCTCAGACTACAGGGATCTACAAAGAGGGAAAGGTGGGAGGGTACTTCCCAAAGCAACCAGGCGCAGGGTCTCAGAGATGACAGAAGGGTTCAGGAAGGGAGGAGGACCAGTGGCCCCTTTGGCTGAGGGCCAAGAGGCTAACAGAGTCCTTCCCTGCAGAGATGAGCAGTCACCCCCACCTCACCACAAGGACAAGACAGGGCAGCGTAGTGAAAAGAACAGGTACTAGAGTCCTGCACTCAAACAGTCACGCTGCCATGGCAGTTGCAATGGTCAGATTTCGTTATAAAGACCATGGGGCCAGGGAGTCCACGAAGCACAGCATGTCAAGTCCCAGGTGAGCAGGGAGAAGTCCTTCAAGGTTCTATTCTAGGGAAATATCCTTCTTCCCACTACCCATGGACACTTCTAGGAGAGAAACAACATTTGTTACGAAATGCAGCTATTTTGCGTTTTCAGTGCATTTATTTTACTTATAAAAGGCTAACTCAAAATAACTACCACAGCCGGGCGTGGTGGCGCACGCTTGTAATCCCAGCATTTGGGAGGCTGAGACCGGAGGATCCGGGTTCGAGGCCAGCCTCAGCTACCTAGTGAGGCACTCCGCAACCTAGTGAGACCCTGTTTCAAAATAAAGAATAAAAAATAGGGCTGGGGGTATAGCTCAGAAGTAGAATGTCCCTGAGCTCAATCCCCAGTACCGCAAAAAAAAAAAAAAAAAAAAAAAAAATATATATATATATATATATATAATAACTACCACCAGGTAGCCTGATCACCTTGCATGGGACTCTACATAATCAGGGTGTTCTGAGTTCTGATTGGCTGGCTTCAACTGGCACATTTACCAGGGAGTTGAATGCTGTAACTTCTTTATAATAGAGTGGAGTTTTGTGTTTAAAAGTCAAATGTCAGCTGACCTCAAGCCTGCTGCTTAGCATACATTGGTTATTTTTGTAATCCTCAAAGAGAGCCTCACATGTGGCCACAAACCAACGTTTGCTCCAACCATGAGAAAGTCACTTCCCACATACATTTTTCCTGCTCCTGCAGCATCTGAAGCCAATACTGGTGCTATGGCCTGTGTGGATGTCATGGAGGGGCCCATGTCTCTGCATATTCCCAAGCCATCAGTACTCAGAGAGCCTGAGCTGTGCTAGGTTCCAAACAGATGGAGCCATATGAGCTTCTGATCCAACCCAATGTTGTCTTTCATTAACCGGGCTCAGACACTACTCTTTGTATTTTGGGGTCTCCGTGTCTCTAAACAACTTGGTCGGGCCCTGACCCTCACCTGGAAACACAATCCCTAGTGAAAACAGTCTCATCAGTTCTGGCCTTCATCCCTCTACCCACAGGGGCTAACCCCAGTTTAGGGGCACAAGGAGAAGACTCCACGGCCTCCCCTCGCTCCCTCTGTCCTTCCTCCTGTGATGCTCCCACACTCTCCAATTACAACAGTGGGTGCAAACAGTGGATCACAAACTGTGATGATGGTGAAGGGTGCTAGCTACATTGGCAAAGTCTGGGGCCATCAAATATAAGTATTTGATGATGTTTAGGGTGTTATGCAAGCAAAATATTTCAAAGCTGTGTCTACACCTAAAAATAACTGAAAATATGCCCAGATCTACATTTCATAGTTTGCAGAAATTATACCTAGCTGGACATACTGGGAGCTTGTGGGAGACAGCAGTGGAACACCCTGCATGCTTGTTTGAAGCCAAGAGTATGCTTTGCGCCTTGTGTCAAGGCGTGCGTGCGAATCCAGCCTGGCACATCCAGGTACCTGGTTATTCTTGTGCCCCACTTGAAATTTGTCTTGAGCCGGGCATGGTGGTGCACACTTGTAATCTCAGCATTTGGGAGGCTGAGACTGGAGGATCTGGGTTTGCAGCCAGCCTCAGTGAGGCACTCCACAACTTAGTGAGACCCTGTTTCAAAATAAAGAATAAAAAATAGGGCTGGGGATGTAGCTCGGAGGTAGAATGCCCCTGAGTTCAATCCCCAGTACCACACACACACAAAAAAAGAAATTTGTTTTGAAGTAGGAAGTGTGGTGCTGGGATCACGGTAAAAGCTTGACAAGAACTTTAATGGAGGTACTGCTAATGCCAAACAAATAGCACACACAGGAAACTATAACTGGACCACCTCAGGTACTGAGACTGGCTGTAATATGGAAAGGATCCCAGCTAGTAAATGCAAGTATCCTGCCCCAGGAAGCTCCAGGAGTACAGGTAATCATTCTTCAGCAATCCAAAGCAGCATTCATTACAAGACCACTGGCTTAACTGCAGGGCCCTCTGTGAGGTCATTTCACCCATAATAGATCATTGAAAATGTTGTATAAGAATATGAGCTTTACTATCACGAAGACCTGAATCAAACCTTTGTTCTGTCTATTTAACCTCTTCAGGCCTTCTAGCAAATTACTAACTCTCTCCCAGCCCCAGTTTTCTCCCTAGAATGAAGACGACAATATCAGCCACGGAGTGCAGTTGTAGAGGAGAAGGAAGGTTAAGGGTGTCTGGCACCCAGCACATTGCCCAGCATGCACTAGTTTCTCTGTTCCCTTTCTTCTCTTATCACCAGCAGTCTTGCCTCAGTGCCCAGTACCCATACCAGGCTGCTGAAAGATTTAGAATACCTTCCACACTGCCTTCCTAAGTAACCAGACTGCATTAAATATCACTTCATTTTGTTTCTCAGAGCCTTGCAATTGGCTTTCAGTCAGCCCACCTCTCAAGGCAGAATTAGATGAAGACTAATTAATTACTGCCAGGAAAGCATTATCCATTTTTCAAGAGACCTAGTCTCTTGGGTTGCTTTTAATAAAGATCCAGAGGTTTGCCTCTGCTGCCGTCACCTTCACTGACCTAGTCACAGGGTATGTGGGAAATGGTTTCCACGTATGAGCTAGAGCAAGGAAAAGATCACATTTACAGCTGAAGAATGCGATGCAGTGGTGGATTTAGGAATGACTCAGTTGTGAGTTCTAACCTCCATCTCTCTCTCTTGTTAAAAGTTGCCTTTGTCTAGGTCACTTACCATTTGTTGGCCATTTTGATTTTTATCATTTATAAAAATAGAATCAAATACATATTCTCGGAGGACTGAGATCAAAATAAGGCATTTAAAGCACTCAGCACTGTGCTAGCTGGAATGAGGGAGCTAACAGTATCTATTATTATTTCTACTGCTTACCAGAGACACCTCCAGTCACATAAATGGCCATTACGACTGCCATCGCAAATCCAACGTTGACAGTGACAATTCCTCCAAAATGTCCTCGACTGAGGACAGCCTGAGCAACAGAGCCACATCCGAGGACCTGGGAGGAGAGGGGAGGAAAACTCAACAAGTAAGCGTGGATGGCCACCATCAAAAGCAACAGAAACTCACAGTTCCAGGAAAAGTATAATGTTCCAGCTCTGTACTGATAACAAAGTGGTGGCTGCAAGGCAGTATCTGGCTTGAGATGAGTTGCCTACACAACATGAATTTTTTGCCTGCATTTATTTATTTATTTATTTTTATTTTTATTTTCGATACTGGGGATTGAACTCAGGGGCGTTCTACCTCCAAGCTATACCCCTAGTCCTATTTTTTTATTCTTTATTTTGAAACAGGGTCTCACTAAGTTGCAGAGGGCCTCGCCAGGTAGCTGAGGCTGGCCGCGAACCCGGATCCTCCGGTCTCAGCCTCCAGAATGCTGGGATTACAAGCGTGCACCACCACGCCCAGCTTCTCATCCTTCTTGTTGATTGCAGCTACTGAAACTGTGGGATACAAAGCCATGGATAAGGGAAGACAACTATAACTCAAAGGAGGGTTCAGTACCAAGACTAAATATTTTTTAGGGAAGGAAAATAGAAGATATGGGGAAGCCGGGCATGGTGGTGCATGATTGTAATCCCAGCATTTGGGAGGCTGAGACCGGAGGATCTGGGTTCGAGGTCAGCCTCAGCTACCTAGTAGGGCCTTCTGCAACTTAGTGAGACCCGGTTTCAAAATAAAGAATAAAAAATAGGACTGAGGGTATAGCTCGGAGGTAGAATACCCCTGAGTTCAATCCCCCAGTACCACAGGGAGGGAAAAAAAAAATAGGGCTGGGGGTATAGCTCAGAGGTAGAATGACCCTGAGTTCAATCCCAGTACTGCAAAAAAAAAAAAAAAAGAAAAGAAAAGAAAAAAAAGATATGAGGAAAGCGTTCAGAAAAAAAATATGTTTTAGGAAAAAGAATGTGAAAGTTTCTTATCAGGAAGATGATAACTAGCTAGTGTGTCTCTTTACAACAGACTATTAAGGTAAGAGTCTCAAAAGGAAGTCTGAATGGTTGCAAACAATTTCCTGATAGTGATTAATTGATTCTAAGTAGCTCCCGTGGGGCTCACTTGTGAGGGCCTTCAGAGAAATATCACTTATAAACAAAGCATATTGAATACACATAGCACGCTTTCTACTTACTTCTCTCTGAGGACAGAGGACAGATGGCACACAGGTGACCTCTGGACGCCCCACCAGTCCCAGCTCTCAGATATACCTACTTATCTTTTTTTTTTTTTTCCACTTGTGTGGTACTAGGGGTTGAACCCAGAGGCATTCTCCCTCTGAACTACACACCAGCCCTACTTTATTTTTTATTTTAAAACGGGGTCTCTCTAGGTTACTGAGAGTCTCACCAAGTGGCTGAGGTTGGCCAACCTGTGATCCTCCTGTCTCAGCCTCCCAAATATTGAGATAACAGGCATCCACCACTATGCCTGGCTTACAGATCTGACATTTTTTCTAAAATCCTTATCTATTATAACAACTGTCAGATTTAAACTCAGGTTGGTATCTTTTTTTTTCTATTTATTTATTTATTTATTTATTTATTTATTTATTTATTTATTTATTTTTTGGCGGAACTGGGGATTGAACTCAGGGGCATTCTACTTTCGAGCTACACCCCCAGCCCTGTTTTTTATTCTTTATTTTGAAACAGGGTCTCACTAAGTTGCAGAGGGCCTCACTAGGTAGCTGAGGCTGGCCGCAAACCCGGATCCTCCGGTCTCAGCCTCCCAAATGCTGGGATTACAAGCGTGCGCCACCACGCCCGGCTTTTTTTTTTTCTTTTTAATTGAAAGCTAGTTAAATGCTCTAGGCACAGTTTCCAACCTAACTAGCATTTTAATAAGTATCTCCTGAGAAGAGGAATAAAATGATTCTGACAGCTGATATAACCTGATCTAGACCAGGAGGGCCAAGAAGAGACAAACCCAGCAGTCCCGGCTATTACTGCTTCCTAAATATGGCTTCCCCTTTTCATGGTTCCAATGCACATGCATTTATCTAGAGGGAACATAAAAGCTTTAAATGGCTCAAGTGGACCCAGGAGGCCTCTACGGCAATCAGACCATGCGAGAATATCCAAGATCTATTTGCCTGGTGCTGTGAATACAGACTGGAGGAAGCAGGCAAGGGAAGGTACAAGTAGGCAGTACCTGTTTTCCTCTTTCTTTTCATGTTACAATAAATATATTTAAAAGTTAAGGTGCAAGGCTGTAAATCTGGGCTGTGACTCTGATGACCCCCACTTTGGTTTCCTTCTTCTGTGTGCTCAGTATATTTTTTCCTCCAAAACAGAACTATCCTGTATGGTATTGCAGATAAAGTTTCTAACATGATATTCTGCTCTGCCATATCCTTCTCCTTCTTAGATATAGAAGATAATGTCATATCTATCCTGTCTCTTTTCCTGGTCTCCACATCAGGAAAGCTTATCACCCATTCATATTCTCACCAAACCTGACCTCTTTTCTCTGAAATTAAATTGTACTTTCCGTACTATACAGTCAGTACTTAGTTATTTTCCAAGTGCCTGATCTGTTTCCTTATCTAGAAAACAATCTCTAAAGGTTCTTTCCATACCAACAGCCAACAATATGTTAGCCTTTGTTCCCTTGAGTGTTCTGTTTCCTAAGTCTACCACCAATGACTCTTCTATAGATTTCATACAGACCTATAAGGTATCTTCCACCTTCTTGCCAAGATTTAGCACTTGCTTCATCTACTTGCTTTCTATAAACGAGCTCAAAAATCTCAGAACCATGTAAGAAGTTGAGGATATGACAAGTCAGGGATCCCGTCTTCACTGTGCTTCTTACTGTGTCCCTAAAGCTCCTCACACACCTTGTATTCATATTCCCCAAACATCTTTACCAAGCATTCCCTTCTCTCATCAACCCAATCCACCCAACTGTCTTTCTGCAAATAACACCACTTTCTACTTGACTCAGTGCCTCCTAATGCACTTGAAGATCAATTACAATTTGGAGTATCACATGAACATTGTGTTCCACTTATCCTGTACTGCATAACTAACTACCCCCAAACTTTATGGTCTTAAAATAACTATATTTTGCTTATGAATCTTCAACCTGGGCAGGGTCTGACAGGGCATCTCTTCTTTGCTCCATTTGTATTCAGATGTGCTGGCTTCAAGGTGAGCACGCGGGAACTGTCTGAGGCTCGTGCATTCATGCATCTATTGGCTGGTGGTGGCTGCCACCTGATATCTTAGTTGGAGGATGGGCCAAAACACCTACAAAGGGCTTCATCTGGTCTAGCTCCTTTTCACCCTAGGTTTCAAAGGCAAGCATCATACGGGCTCCAAAGTCTGTGTTCTTAATCTTTGTATCATGCTCCCTTTCAGCTATAGCATGCTGGTGCTAAACTCGAAAGCACATGGAGGGAATCTAAAATAGGCATTCTCCCTACAACACTCTAAATAGATGTTCACCTGGTTCATGCTATATCACCTTTAGGGATAGGGCAACTATCCCTAAAGTTGTCATATTAGGCAACTTATCTATGTATCTATCTCTATCATCTATTTATCTATCATTCTATCATCTATCTATATCTATCTATCTACCATCGATTTATCTAATCTACCATCTACCTATCTATCTTTCTACCATCTATCAATCTATCAGGTATCTATATCTATCATCTATTATCTATCTTATCTCTCATCTATCTATCTATCTACCTACCATTAAACCCCTCATTCCCCCTTTATTATTGTTCCAGTGGTTTGGGAATCTTTTCCTTTTCTTTGTTTTGTTTTATGGTGCTGGAGACTGAACCCAGGGGCATTATTCCTCTAAGCTATGCCCCCTAAGTCCTAATTTATTTTGATTTGGAAACAGGGTCTCACTAAGTTGCTGAGGGCCTTGCTATGTTGCTGAGGTTGGCTGCAAACACTCTGCCAGTTTCAGTCTCCCAAGTACTGGGATCATAGGCATATACCACTCTGCTCAGCTGGGAGTCCTTTCTTACATGAAGTTAGGAACTTCCTTTCTACAACTTTTGTCCTATAGCTTCAGGTCCACTCATGGGACCATGGAGAATAAGCCTCTTTCATGGTCCATGTATTCCAGTAAGTGGAGGGAGCACAATATCCTCCCTGAATTCTCTTTTCCTGGATACCAGTTCCTTCATCTTGGATCTCTGGGAATCCTCAGACTTCCAAGGAGTCTCCCTAGATAAGCCCTAGGTTGTCAGAAATGGCCACCCTCTTCCATCTGTGTGCACGCCATTATGACCAGCAATTAACTCTGTCCCTTCTGATTTGTGGTGTCTATTGGCATGGGGGCATTCAGTCATAGGATATAATTTAATGATTTGCATAGTTATGGCTGACTTATGCAATTTTTCTTTGTCTCTGTAACAGTTTCTAATATATTAGAGGTAATTAAACAATCAGATCCTAAGAGTTTCTTCCAGGTATGAAAACACCATTGGTGGTTGTGTAAATGAACATTACTTCTCAGCCTCAGCCGGCTCCTCTATTAAAGGAAGAAAAACAATATCTGCCAGGCTTGCTTCATAGGACTTTTCAATAAAGGTTTAAGTGAGATAACATTAATGAAGGCAATATTTAAACAGCAAGGGGCAATAATAAATGCAGGATATTATTGTTCAGAGTGTAAACTCAAAAGAAAAGTTCCAGTTCAGGGTGAACAAGTAAAGACAACGCACCCACAAATTTAACCACTAACTCACTTCCTGGCAATAAAAACAATGTAGACAATAGATCTGTGACAGGCATTAGAGATAGTCGCTGTTTCATTCCAAGTCATGTAATCAAAATTTGAGGGGAGAAGGGAAGCTGATAAGACCTTCAGATTGTTTTGCCTATTTGTGACTACTCTCCAAAGATGGGACATTTCATAGTTGGTGGGGTTTTATGAAATGGCAGCATGAAGAGAAAGAATTTCAATAGAAAAGGAAGAAAGATATTTATTTATTTATTTATTATTTTGTATTACTGGGAATTGAACCCAAAAGCATTCTACCTTTGAGCTACCTCCCCAGAATGATCTTATTTCTTATTTGGAAACAGGATCTCACTAGGTTGCCAACATCCTCACTAAATTGCTGAGGCTGTCCTTGAACCTGTGATCCTCCAGTCTCAGCCTCCCAAGTACTGGGATTACAATCGTGCACCACCACACCTGGCTTGAAGAAAGATATTTAAAAAGCAGAATTGATATGTGATTAATTGGTATATGAAGTACTACTTTGGCCATTCCTAATCAACCAGGCCAAACTTTCTGGAATCATCTGGAAATCCTTCCCTTTCTCTCCCTCAGTCACTCATAGCTAATGAATGATTCCCCTGTTTTGCTGAGTCTTCTTCTGTAGTCTCTGATAGTGTCTGCACTTTTAATCTCTAACCATCCACTGACCATGCCAGATGCCAGATGTCTATAGATAGACCTCAGCCTCTCCACTGCTCAGGAAGTGCAACACAAGTCCTTGAGCTGGTATTCAAGAATCTCCATTGTCTTTCTCATACCAGCCACCTCTGGTCCATTGCGAATTTTCAGCACCAGCCAGTCTGTACGCCAGTCACTTTAACTTCACATCTGCTCATACTGTACCTTAAAAAAGGAGCACCATTGCCCTGTACCTCCCCCATTAAAATCAGTCTAAACCAGGTACATACCTGAAATCCTAGGACTTGGGAGGCTGAGACAGGAGGATCACAGGTTCAAGTCAAGCCTCAGAAACTTAGTGAGCCCCTATTTCAAAATAAATTAAATAGGGCTGGGGGTGTAGCTCGAAGGTAAAATGCCTCTGTGTTCAATCCTCAGTACCACAACAACAACAACAAAAAGAAACGAAAGAAAGAAAAAGAATATAGAAAAGGAGAAAGAAGTTACTTTGAGGATAAGTTGTGAAAAATGAGAAGTACAATTTCTAAGAAATATCATTTGGGAGTGCTGAGAAGTTTGCAACTGAGCCATGACCCATCACAAGCTGTTTGCTGGACACAACAAGAAACCTAACATGATGAAGTAATTAACACAAACTGAATTGCTGCAGACAGGCCGGGGGAAGAGTTGGCCCACAGGTTTCATTATGTTTAAACTTTCTTAAATCTCTTGCATATTTTTTACTTCTTTTAAAGTGTAAAACATGATGTTCCTAAAAGAATACACAATGCATAACAGACACTCAATAAATGTTCAAAGATTACATAAAAACTGAACCCTTTCAGAAAAGCAATAGTTTGTTAATTTTAGGAATTCCTTTGCAAAATGTTTGTGAATGCACACAACCTGGGGTTAGAGACCACCAGGAGCTGGGCCTGGTAGCGAACCCTTGTAATCCTAGTAGTTGAGAGGTTGATAGGAAGATCGCAGGTTCACAGCCAGCCTCAGCAACTCAGTGAGACCCTTCTCAACTTAGTGAGACCTTATTTAAAAATAAAAAGATAATGGGGCTAGGGATGTAGCTCAGAGGTAGGATGCTCCTGGGTTCAATTCCCAGTACAAAAAAAAAAAGCCTCCAGGGATACTTGCAATTATTGCAAGAAGTCTGTGATTCCTTGTGTGTATGAAACATTGTCCAAAGGTGGAAAAATATTTTTGTATCTATCTCCTGTGAAATATTTACACTTTGATTCACTTGTTTAGAGTAGCGTGTGTGAATAAAGAAATATGAATACTAGCCACCATTTGATACAGTCTTTGTGCCCAGTTCTATGCTAAGCATACTGTATTGCTTTACCATTTCCCATTATGAACTTAGAATCACTCTGGAAGGGATATATCATTATCGGCACCTTAGAGATGAGGAAATTGAGCTGAGGAAGGCCAAGCAACTTGCTCGATTTTGCATCATTATAAGGAGACAGAATTTGACCACGGACCCATCTTAGAGGCCTGAGCTCTTAACCATTACCCAGTAGACAGAGCAGGAGTCAGCAACAGCAACCAATGCCCCCAGGAATTCATGAAAATGTTCAAAGAGGTCATGGTTTTGCATAGGATGTGGGAGAGGGGCAACAGTTTTTCTATTTGTATGTTCAAAGCAAAGGGCTGTCCATGAAGGCTGGGGACTAGGAAGGCCTGGGCAGAAGCCATCTGTTATCAATCTATCCAGTGTAAACGTCTTCATTTGTAAACCTGATAACAGATTTGAGGAGAGAGGACTAAGGAGATTATTGGAAGCCTCCTTGTAGTTCCTAGTCGTTGTGCCTGGGCAGGTGGCTTTTCAGTTTGCTTCAGAAAATACCCATCACTTGAGCTTTTGCACTAAAGCTTTCCAATGACCTAGAGTGAAATTGCCTTTCAACTCCAGCCTTTTCAGAGCTCAACAAGATATGTTGGCGGTTATGTTCGACTTTTTCCATTTAGGCAAAACCTATTTTCCTGCTTTCCATTTGCTTGATTTCTCACTCTTTTTGCAACCACTAGATGGCCAAGAACTCACTGGTAGAAAACTAGACTAAGCTGGGCATGGTGGTACATGCCTGTAATCCCAGTACTTGGGAGGCTGAGACAGGAGGATGGCAGGTCGTGGCCAGCCACAGCTACTTAGTGAGGCCCTCTGCAACTTAGTGAGACCCTGTTTCAAAATAAAGAATAAAAAATAGGGCTGAGCGTATAGCTCAGAGGTGGAATGCCCCTGGTTTCAATCCCCAGTACCGCAAAAAAAAAAAAAAAAAAAAAAAAAGATTAAGAGGCAGTTAACCCCTTTCCTCTCTTGTGCTTTCTTGCTCTCTCCTCTCCTTACAGTATCTCCAGTTTTATGGTCATCAACATTCACTCACCCTAATGCTGACCAAACTTGCTGGAAGTAAAAGGCCTGGGCAGGGCTCTGAAATGATGCTGGCACAGGCCTTTCCACACTGATCAACCATCGTCAGCCACACCCCTTGTTGTGTCACTAGCAAGAATTTAAGTACTTGGGATTCACATAGATTTATATAGATTTCCCCAACCGTGCCTGCTCCTTTAGTACCATTTACCAAACCAGAGCCAAAGAAGTAAATTAGGTGGTCATTCTAAAAAGCTCTAGGATCTCCAAGTCTTACCTGGCTAGTATTTATTATCTTTCCTTTAAAGACTTTTTTCCAGGAAGCAAATATCCTGCTTTAATCCAGTAGTGCCTGGTTGGGGATTGTTCGCTGGGCCCACGTGAACAGCATCAATGCAACTCAAGAACACGAGTTACGTATGGTATTTCACCTTGTAGATTACCACAGGCTTTTTTGGAAATAGGAAAGGAATACACTGTAAACTAAAATTGCCCTCAAGTGGATAATTTGTCATTAAATGACATGATTGTTCATAATCTAGAAGTCAGCATTAAAAGAACACATTTGTAGCAGCACTTTTGTGGGGGCAGGTACTGAGGATTGAGCTCAGGGGCATTCTACCACTGAGCTACACCCCTGGTCCTTCTTATTTTTGTGTTTTGAAACAAGGTCTAACTATGTTGCTGAAGGTCTCACTATGTTGCAGAGGCTGTCCTCAAACCAGTGATCCTCCCATCTCAGCCTCCCAAGTACTAGGATTACAGGCGTACATCACTATGCCCAGCTAGCAGTACATATTTTAAATCAAATGATTTGTTCTCAATGCATCTAGATAGATATATGTATTAGCACACACACACACACACACACACACACACACACACATACACACACAAGCATGCATATATATAATCTGGTCCCCATAATAATCTGAGTCAGAGAAAATCTCTCCTGTTTCCATCTAAAGAAATCTTGAAGCCGGGCATGGTGGTGTACGCTTATAATTCCAGTACTTGGGAGGCTGAGACAGGAAGATCACTCAGCAAATAGTGAGACTCTCATCAACCTAGTGAGATCCTGTTTCGAAATACAAAATAAAATCAGGCTAGCTACAAGCTCAAAGTAGAATGCCTCTGGGTTCAATCTTCGGTACGAAGGTTTTTTTTTTTTTTTGGTACTGGGGATTGAACCCAGGGGCATGCTACCTCCGAGCTACACCCCCAGCCCTATTTTTTTATTCCTTATTTTGAAACAGGGTCTCACTAAGTTGTGGAGGGCCTCACAAGTTGCTGAGGCTGGCTGGGAACCTGCGATTCTCCTGTCTCAGCTTCCCAAAAACTGGGAGTACAAGTGTGTGCCACCATGCCCAGCAAAAAAGAAATCTTGAGACAAAAAAATTAAGTGATGCAAATGAGGACATAAAGCTAATAGAAACATAGTTTTGAACCCAAAGTTACATTTGTGTCCTAAATTTATGCTAAACTCAATTGTATTTCCATGAAACAAGAAATGCATCCAGATTTATGATTGAGAAACCTGCCTTTGAAAAATTCGAGTTGTGAGATACCAAGATCTCCAAAACTACAAGCGCTTCTAATTGAGATTTGGCCCTTCCTTCCTTCCTTCCTTCCTTCCTTCCTTCCTTCCTTCCTTTCTTCCTTTTCTTCCTTCTTCCTTACTGTGTTTCTCCAGAGAGAGAAAGAGAAATTCCAAATTCCAAGTGCCAAACATGGTGCCTGGTGGTTATTAGGAATACAAAAATCAGACAAAGTTCCTCTCGGAACTTGTAGATCAGTAGTAGAGGTAAGATACACAACTGCAAGTGTAAGAATCACAAGGGAGGTATGACTAACATGTGGTACTGTCATTTAATGTTAGCTTGTTAGTGAATGGCTTAAGCATTTATGCTCAGAGAAAGTACACGTGGAGATACTGTTTTATAATTCAATCACACTGAGTAGATAGTGAATATTTTGAGACTTGTTCCCCAAATTATTTGATTACTTAGTCAATAACTCAAATTATTGAATCACTTTGCATGATATTATTAAATCTGAGATTACTGCCTGGCATGGTGGCGCACGCTTGTAATCCCAGCATTTGGGAGGCTGAGACCGGAGGATCCGGGTTCGCGGCCAGCCTCAGCTACCTAGTGAGGCACTCCACAACTTAGTGAGAACCTGTTTCAAAATAAAGAATAAGAGCCGGGCGTGGTGGCGCACGCTTGTAATCCCAGCATTTGGGAGGCTGAGACCGGAGGATCCGGGTTCGAGGCCAGCCTCAGCTACCGTGAGGCACTCCACAACTTAGTGAAACCCGGTTTCAAAATAAAGAATAAAAAATAGGACTGGGGGTATAGCTCGGAAGTAGACCACCCCTGAGTTCAATCCCTAGTACCACAAAAAAAAAAAAAAAAAAAAAAAAAAAAAAACTGGGAAATCTAGTAAAGTCTTTCCTGCTTGGCCACAATTCATGGAGAAGGTCTGGGAGCAGACGTCTCCACCCAACCACCCAAGACCCACCAGGCCCACTTTACTCCTGTACACAGCCTGTCTAATCTCAATATGCTTTGGGCTATTGACTCCTGTCTCAAGGTCTGGGAAGGGACACTTACTAAACTTTCAGAGCCACAGAAACCAGTGATAACAGACCTGGGCTGAGATGTCCCAAACCTCTGAGTTCTTAGAGAAAAGATCTGTGGCCACCTTCAAAAGAAGAACTAACTACAGACAAACTTTACCTAAGGCAGTGCTCAGAGGCCAAAATCCACCATTCCCAACTTGAGAAGGGAGTCACTCTGGGAAACCCCTGAGGTTTCTCTGCTCCTGAAAGCAAAATGTGACTTACTGCTTTTGCAATAAATAGCAATTTGTCAGCATGACATTCTTTGCAAACCTTGGCCCTCCAGCCTGTGTTATATGTACATTCATCCTATTCCACCTGTTTATCTACTGATTCAGGTTATATGACTATGTCCATTCAAGCATACAATGATGATAGGAACAGCATACATAAAAACTAGTAATTATTGGGTGATTTTTGTTTTTTGTGGTGCTGAGGATTGAACCCAGGGGCATTCTACCTCCGAGCTACACCACCAGCTCTATTTTTATTCTTTATTTTGAAACAGGGTCTCACTAAATTGCAGAGGGTCTCACTAAGTAGCTGAGGCTGGCTGCGAACCTGGATCCTCCCGTCTCAGCCTCCCAAGTACTGGGATTACAAGGGAGCACCACCACGCCCAGCTTACTAAGTGCTTTTTATGAACTAAACACTTGCAGTAGCTGGGCGTGGTGGTGCTTGTAATCTCAGGACTTGGGAAGCTGAGACAGGAGGATTCGGACTCGAGGCCAGCCTCAGCTACTTAGTGAGGCCCTCCGCAACTTAGTGAGACCCTGTTTCAAAATAAAGAATAAAAAATATAGCCAGGGGTGATGGCGCACGCTTGTAATCCCAGCATTCGGAAGGCTGAGACCGGAGGATCCGGGTTCGCGGCCAGCCTCAGCTACTTTAGTGAGGCACTCCGCAACTTAGTGAGACTCGGTTTCAAAATAAAGAATAAAAAATAGGGCTGGGGGTGTAGCTCGGAGGTAGAATGCCCCTGAGTTCAATCCCCAGTACTACAAAAAAAAAAAAAAAAAAATAAGACTGAGGGTGTAGCTCGGAGGTAGAATGCCCTGAGTTCAATCCCAAGTAACCCCTCCCCCCCAACCACTTGCAGTACATTAGCCCAATAGTTCTCACAATGACCCTACAAGTCAGTTCCTCTTACTGTCTCTATTTTACAAATAAGGAGACCAAGGCTTAGAGAGATTAAGGGAACTTCTCACACTCACACAAGTAGTGACAAGTTGAAGGTCTGACTGCATATAATCTTGGCCACTGAATGGGCGAAAGAGGAACATTTACAGAGTGTGTACTGTGGGCCAACCACTCTCGCATACATTACTTCTGTTATTCCTCCCAATCCTTCACCCCCATTTAAACACTGAAACACTGAGTAACTTAAAAAAAAAAAAAATCATGTCACTATTAAGTAGCAACATCCAAATCTAGAGCCAGATTCCCTGTGACAATGTCCCTGCTCTGTGGGTCTACTTGTTCCCTTTATAAAGATAGAATGCATATTTATGCACATTTCTCTCAAATGGTAATAATAATAATAAAAATAAAAGCCAGGGGAAAAAAAAGTGTTCTCAGTCATAACAAAAATAGAAAGAATGGAGGCTGAAACTTGGACATTCTGGGTAAAAATAAGAATCTGGGGGCTCACAATCTTAGAGAATATCAGGATGAGATAGATCACCCCTCAAGAACCAGCTGTGTTCATGTGTCTACAGCCATTTCTTTTTTTTTCTTTTTTCCTGGTACTGGGGATTGAACCCAGGGGCATTCCACATCTGAGTTATACACCCAGCTCTATTTTTTTAATTCTTTATTTTGAAACAGGATCTCACTAAGTTGTAGAAGGCCTCACTAAGTAGCTGAGGCTGGCTGTGAACCTGTGATCTTTCTGTCTCAGCATCCCAAGTACTGGGATTACAATTGTGTACCACCACACCCAGCTGTGCATCTGATTCTTGACAAAGGTCTTGTTTTGGAGAAAAGACAGCCTCTTCATCAAGTGGTGCTGGAAAATTAAATATCCACATGTTGAACATTGAAACTAGATACCTCTCACCCTATATAAAAAAACAACCCCTAGAGCCAGGCGTGGTGACGCATGCTTGTAATCCCAGCATTTGGGAGGCTGAGACCGGAGGATCCGGATTCGTGGACAGCCTCAGCTCCCTAGTGAGGCCCTCCGCAATTTTGTGAGACCCTTTTACAAAATAAAGAATAAAAAATAGAGCCGGGTGTGGTGGCGCACACTTGTAATCCCAGCATTCGGGAGGCTGAGACCGGAGGATCCGGGTTCGTGGCCAGCCTCAGCTACCTAGTGAGGCACTCCGCAACTTAGTGAGACTCAGTTTCAAAATAAAGAATAAAAAATTGGGCTGGGGGGTATAGCTTGGAGGTAGAATGCCCCTGAGTTCAATCCCCAGTACTGCAAAAAAAAAAAAAAAAAAAAAAAACCAACAAAAAAAAAAAACTTGAAGCTGGATGTGGTGGCTCACGCTTGTAATCCCAGTACTTGGGAGGCTGAGACAGGAGGATCTGAGTTCATGGCCAGACTCAGCTACATAGTGAGGCCCTCTGCAACTTAGTGAGACCTTTTTCAAAATAAAGAATAAGCCGGGTGTGGTGGCACACGCTTGTAATCCCAGCATTTGGGAAGCTGAGACCAGATGATCCGGGTTCACGGCCAGCCTCAGCTACCTAGTGAGGCACTCTGCAACTTAGTGAGACCCCGTTTCAGAATAAAGAATAAAAAATAGAGCTGGGGGTATAGCTCGGAGGTAGAATGCCTCTGAGTTCAATCTCCAGTATCACAAAAGAAAGAAAGAAAAAAGAAAGAAAGAAAGAAAGAAAGAAAGAAAGAAAGAAAGAAAGAAAGAAAGAAAGAAAGAAAAATAAGGAATAATAAATAGGACTGGGGGCATAACCCAGAGGTAGAATGACCCTGGGTTCAATCCCCAGTACTGAAAAAAAAAAAAATAGCACTGAGTGTGTAGCTCAGATATAGAATGACCCTGGGTTCAATCCTCAGTACCATCTGTACCATAAACACACACACACACACACTATATATATATATACATATATATATATATATATATATATATATATATATATATGTATATATATATATATACACTATTCATATATATGGAAACTAATAATTGGTTTATATTTATATGAATTAGTTAATAGAAATATTAGTTTATAGGCTGGGCGTGATGGCGCATACTTGTAATACCAGTACTTGTGAGGCTGAGGCAGGAGGATAACAGGTTTTTGGCCAGCCTCAGCTACTAGTGAGGCCCTCCACAACTTAGTGAGAACCTGTTTCAAAATAAAGAATAAAAAGCCAGGTATGGTGACACACACTTGTAATCCTAGTACTTGGGAGACTGAGATAGGAGGATCATAGGTTCAAAGACAGCCTCAGCAACTTAGCTACTTAGGTCCTCTGCAACTTATTGAGAACCTGTTTTAAAATAAAAAATAAAACAGGGCTGAGGGTGTAGCTCAGAGGTAGAATGCCCCTAGGTTCAATCTCCAGTACCACACACACATACACACACAAAAAGAAAAAATAGGGCTGGGGGTGTAGCTTGGAGGTAGAATGCCTGTGGGTTCAGTTACCAGTACCACACAAAAAAAAAATTGTGTAATTAATATTATTGAATAATTATAACTTCAAAAATGAAGAAGAAAATGAAGCCGGGCATGGTGGCTCACGCTTGTAATCCCAGCATTCAGACGGCTGAGACCGGTGGATCCGGGTTCGCGGCCAGCCTCAGCTACCTAGTGAGGCACTCCGCAACTTAGTGAGACCCTGTTTCAGAATAAAGAATAAAAAATAGGGCTGGGGATGTAGCTCGGAGGTA
>PVLC010004619.1:0-83416 GCA_004027655.1 Graphiurus murinus | reverse complement strand
TTTTTTGCGGTACTGGGGATTGAACCCAGGGGCATTCTACCTCCGAGCTATACCCCCAGCCCTATTTTTTATTCTTTTTTTTGAAACAGGGCCTCACTAAGTTGTGGAGTGCCTCACTAAGCAGCTGAGGCTGGCCGCGAACCCGGATCCTCCGGTCTCAGCCTCCTGAATGCTGGGATTACAAGCGTGCACCACCACGCCTGGCTCTAGAAGAATTTTTTTATTTTTTGTGGTACTGGGGATTGAACCCAGGGGCATTCTACCTCCGAGATATACCCCCAGCCCCATTTTTTATTCTTTATTTTGAAACCGAGTCTCACTAAGTTGCGGAGTGTCTCACTAAGCAGCTGAGGCTGGCTGTGAACCCGGATCCTCCGGTCTCAGCCTCCCGAATGCTGGGATTACAAGTGTGTGCCACCACGCCTGGCTTGGTCTCAGCTTTTTCTAAGACTTATCTTTGGTGCCACTGTAAGAAGCACTCATCTTCTAAGGGGGAGTGGGCTTTGGCCAGAAAATAACAGAAAGAGAGGGGGGGTGGAATATCAGTCTACAAGCCCCACAGCTAGCAGTTGGATTTAAAAGCAACATTTTTTCCCCTTAATCTTCAAAGAGGTCTAGAAGGTGCTTCCCTCTTCCATTCCAAGCATAGGTTACACAATAAAACACTAACAGACAGTGGAGAAGCTTGTATGACATCCTGCAGTTGCAGAGCCAGGGAGAAGAGAAGGGAAAGGAGCCACGGCCCTCCTGAACTGCATTAGAGTCCAGAGACCCTCAGCAGCCTCCAGGGACAGCATTGGCTTCCACCTTACCACCTTATTGCCACTTTTTCTTTTCTTTCCTTTTTTTTTTTTTTTTTTTTTTTTTGCGGTACTGGGGATTGAACTCAGGGGCATTCTACCTCCGAGCTATACCCCCAGCCCTGTTTTTTATTCTTTATTTTGAAACCGAGTCTCACTAAGTTGCGGAGTGCTTCACTAGGTAGCTGAGGCTGGCCGCGAACCAGGATCCTCCGGTCTCAGCCTCCCGAATGCTGGGATTACAAGCGTGCGCCACCACACCCAGCTTCTTTCCTTTTTTTTTTTTTTGTTTGCGGTACTGGAGATTGAACCCAGGGGCATTCTACCTCCAAGCCACCCCACCCCCCGACCCCCATCCTATTTTTTTGTTCTTTATTTTGAAACAGGGTCTCAGTAAGTTGCAGGGGGCCTCACTAAGTAGCGGAGGCTGGCCATGAACCCCGATCCTCCGGTCTCAGCCTCTCAAGTACTGGGATTACAAGCGAGCGCTTCCCTTATTGCCACTTGATTGCGCACAGCATGGACTGTTCCCCTGCCACGCAAGAATGGGGAGCCATGGCAAATAGGGCCAACCAAGTTTATGCTCTTTTGGTCCATGGAAGTGAAGGACAGGAGTCTCAGTCTGTCTGTCTGTCTGTCTGTCTCTCTCTCTCAGCTACTTAGTGAGGCCCTGTTTCAAAATAAATCTTTAAGCCGGGCGTGGTGGCGCATGCTTGTAATCCCAGCATTCGGGAGGCTGAGACCAGAGGATATGGGTTTGCAGCCAGCCTCAGCTACCTAGTGAGGCCCTCTGCAACTTAGTGAGACTCGGTTTCAAAATAAAGAATAAAAAATAGGGCTGAGGGTATAGCTCGAAGGTAGAATGCCCCTGAGTTCAATCCCCAGTACCGCAATAAATAAATAAATAAACAAATCTTTAAAAATTTGGGCTGGGGGGGGTAGCTCAGAGGTAGAATGTCCCTGGGTTCAATCCCCAGTACCGAAAAGGTTAAAAAAAAAAAAAAAAAAAAAAAAAAGGAAAGAAAAAAGAAATGAAATGACCAACAGGGTGGCCCGGGCTGGCGACGACGCATGGAGGGGACAGGCCCAGGAAGACGTGGAATCAGAGTCCAAGCAGATTGGGGGCGTCCTAGGAATGAGAAACAGGGAGATGGGGGCGCACGCAAGAAACGATGTAGGCCTCTGCGTTGTGGCATACGCTTGTAATCCCAGCATTCGGGAGGCTGAGACCGGAGGATCCAGGTTCGAGGCCAGCCTCAGCTACCTAGTGAGGCACTCCGCAACTTAGTGAAACCCTGTTTCCAAATAAAGAATAAAAAATAGGGCTGGGGGTATAGCTTGGAGGTAGAATGCCCCTGAGTTCAATCCCCAATACCGCGAAAAAAAAAAAAGAAACGATGTAGAAGAACACAGCTTGCCAAGTAGCTTCGACTACCCTTCCCGCAAGCTTAGCACTTTAACAAAGCGATCAAGAGCAAGGTTAACCCGCCGGCTCCGGGGCGGGCCCGGGATGTACCATTCTTGGGAGGGGGTGCGTCCGTACGGGTTCGCGCAGCCGCAGGACCCCGCCGCACTGTGGAAGGGCAGGACTCCCCCCGCAGCGCCCGCGGTGGACTCGACCGGATGTGACGTAAACCCGGAAGCGGCGCGAGTCTGCGCAGTGCGGGGCTGAGGGCCGTGCGGCGGCGCGCATGCGTGCTAGTGCGTGTCCCCGTTTAGTTTGTTGGGGTGAGTGGTCCCGGCGTCGCTGTGGGGCGCGCCGAGCCGCCGCGTCGAGAGGGAGGGACTCGGGGTGCAGGTCAGTGCCCGCAGGAGACGAGGCGCTGGGGTCCTGGGGAGCAGGCCTGGGAAGGGGCCCGGCGCGTCGCCATTGGCGGACGGCCTCACTGGCTGCGCAGGTGCGGGGCCTGCCACCGCGGGCGTCTCGCAGTTCACGTCGTACCGGTTTGGAACCCGGTTGACCCTGTGCGTGGCCACGTCGTTTTATTAAAGTCTGTCTTGCCCGGACGGCAAGCTCTCCAGAAAAAACAGGCGAAAAACGATCCATATTCTCGTGTAACTGCTCTTGTCTGCCCTGAGAGGACGGTGCACAGAGAATTTAGTTTCGGTTGACGTCAGTAAGGGGAATTTCCATCTTTCTCAATCGTAAAAATGTGTTGAGATATTTAATGACAATTAAGTGTCTCCCTACCCCAGAATGTTCAGTTATTGGAACGACAACAACAAAAAAAATCCCCTCCAAAACTCTTATAGGTTAATTGCCAAAGATCGTATTTAAATTTTTGCCTGGGAAGTTCAGTTTCTCTATGAAACAGTACTCTAAGAAGGGTTATTTTCCCGCATTGTGTGAAGTGAAGGACCCACATGCGTATATTTTAGAAAACTTCACATTTAACATTTTATTTGAAATTGGACTTAAGAAAATGTAGTAAAGAGCAGGAGGTGTTGCTGCTGGCCTATTATCCCAGCTGCTCAGGAGGCTGAAGCAGGAGGGTTGCAAGTTGAAGGCCAGCCTGGGCAGTTTAGCAAAACCCTTTCTCAAAGTGAAAAATAAAAAGGACTGGGGATGTAGCTCGGTGGTAGAGCAGACCTGAGTTCAATCCCCAGTACGTGAAAGAAAGAAAAGAGAGAAAGAAAGGATGAATGAATCTAAACAATACTAACACATGTTAGCAATGTCACTGTGTTTTCATCTCAGAAGGAGAGCAACTGAAACTACTATGTAAACAGATTAACCTAAAACACTTTTTCTCATATTTATCCGAACAGTTTCCCTAGGAGATACTTAGTTACTTGGGCTAGAAAGGATTTCTAAACTTAAAATTGGGCTATTCTAGGGTTGCAGTGGAATTTTTTGAATTTTTTTTTTCTTCCCCTAAGTCTTTGAAAAATAAAACATAAAAATGGCCTCAAAAAGAGCCCTGGTCATCCTGGCCAAAGGAGCAGAGGAGATGGAGACAGTCATCCCAGTGGACATCATGAGACGAGCTGGGGTAAGTCCCCTGCCGCTTTCTAGCCCTCCCTGTCTTAAACACTTTTTGGATTTTTAAGTCATTTTGAATAAAAGATATTCAAAGTACTTCGTAAAATATTTTAAAAATACATATAAAGCCACAGTGATTACATAAACATGTTTATTCACTACCCACATTTAATACTTGTTAACATTTTGCTTTAGTCCTTTTAGATTCATGTCTTTTTAAGAGATGGGGTCGGGCGTGGTGGCGCACACTTGTAATCCCAGCATTTGGGAGGCTGAGACTGGAGGATCCGGGTTCGTGGCCAGCCTCAGCTACCTAATGAGGCCCTCCACAACTTAGTGAGACTCAGTTTCAAAATAAAAAATAAAAAATAGGGCTGGGGGTATAGCTCGGAGGCAGAATGCCCCTCAGTTCAATCCTCAGTACTGCCAAAAAAAAAAAAAGAAATGGGGTCTTGCATTGTTGCCCAAGCTGGTCCTAAACCTATGTCCAAGTGATCCTCTGGCCTTAGCCTCCTGAGTACCTGGGACTACAGGCGCTTGCCAACATGCCCAGCCTTGGACTCATTTCTTTTTCTCTCTCTCTTTTTATCTCTGAGCTACACCCCTAACCCTATTTTATTTTTTATTTTGAAACAGAGTCTAAGTTGCGGAGAGTCTCACTAAGTTCCTGAGGTTGGCTGTGAACTTGGGATCTTGTTTCTCAGCCTCCCAAGTACTGGGATTACAAATGTGTACCATCATATCCGGCTTGGACTCATTTCTTTTCTTTTTTTTTTTCCTCTTTTTGTGTGGCACTGGAATTGGACCCAAGGGCATTCTACTTCCAAGCTACATCCCATCCCTATTTTTATTTTTATTGGGAAACAGGGGCTTGCTAGGTTGATGAGAGTCTCACTGCTTGCTGTGGCTGTCCTCAATCCTGTGATTCTCCTATCTCAGCCTCCCAAGTACTGGGATTACAAAAGTGCACCACCACAGTCGGCTTCAGACTCAATTTCTTAAGAAATGCTTTAAAGAAATATACCAGCTGGGTGTGGTGGTGCACACGGGTGCAGTACTGGGGAGGCTGAGACAGGAGAATCACGGATTCAAGACCAGCCGCAGCAATAAGGAAACTCGGCAACCTAGTGAGATTCTGTTTTAAAACAAAAAATAAAAAGGGCTGGGAGTATAACTTGGAGGTGGAATGCTTCAGGTTCAATTCCTAGTACCCAAAACAAAACAAAACAAAAAGCCGTGTATCTGAAGTCCCCTTTGTAAGTTTCCTTGATCCTGTGCGCTTCTCTCCTTCCCTGGACATAACTGCTCCCCTCACATTAGTGTGCACCCATCCCTGGCGAGTCTGTAAAGCACTGTTGCCCTGTGGTTCTCATTCTCTGTGTTTATAGAGCTGATAAATAACCATGTGTAGCATGATAGCATTTCAATTAACGCTAGCTCTGTCAGGCTTCATGCTAAGCACTTACATGTCTAAACCTTAACAGCACCTCTGTGAGCTAGATATTCCCACCCTCATTTTACTTTTTTGAAGAAAATGAGGCACAGCGATACTAAATTATGTGCTTGAGTCACAGAACGTAAACCCAGGTATTCTTCTGGGTTTCAAAATTGAGAATGCAGTTAATTCATTTGACCCCGCTGCTCAGTCCTGCACGGTTGAGCATGCCACAGCCTAATTCCGGCCTTGTAATACTGCAGCAGATATTCTTGTACAGGTTTACTCATGCAAATGTATGGAAGTCTTTTCCGGCCCTTTACCCCAAAGAGCAGTTGCTGAGCCCCAAGATGACCTTAGTCATCTTCACTAGGTTTTGCCAAGTCACCCTTCAGTGTCCAATCTGTAGTTCCACCAACAGGGAGAAACATTCCCATTTATTCGGTACCAGATATTGCCCAACTCTAAAAATTTTTGCAAGATAAAGTGGTATTTTGTTATTTTAACTTGCATTTGTATCTTACAAAAATGCCATGAGGTTTAAATGGTAACAGTAACCTCAGGTTATTAATATGATGGTTGTGTAACTCATCTTCCAAACCAGAACACTTGTGGAGAAAAAAGTATCTAGTCAGGGACAGTAGCTATAAATTGGGACTGTCTCAGGGAAACCAGGACAGACCTAGTTATTAAATATATTTATCCAGTGTATTAGCTTAAATTCAGTGTGGTTTTGTTGCAGTATTTCCTGCCAAGTTATTTTAAAACACAGGACAGCTGCGAAAATGTTACTGTGTTCTTAAATATCGTGTTATCTTTCTCCTAGATTAAGGTCACCATTGCAGGTCTGTCTGGGAAAGACCCAGTACAGTGTAGCCGTGACGTGTTCATTTGTCCTGATGCCAGTCTTGAAGATGCAAGAAAGCAGGTTCGTTCTCCATACATGGAATTACTCTTTCATAGGGCTTCTTCACTTCTTCAAGAGTTTCTTGAGATGTCTTTTGCCTATATCTAAGACTGTCTTCTTTTAAGGAAATTATTTGGCTTGGAAACGTTCCCCACTCAACTGGGAGGGCAAAGACTTCACCTTTGTATTCTACCCATAGCAACTTGGCAATCGCTGGGTACCTCACGGGCTCAGTGCGTTGGTGGGTGGGGGTGCTAGGGTGGGCAGCTGGGCGGAAGCATTTGTCTGTCATTGCTAAGCTTCCGGCTGGTGTCAGAGGCACCCTTGCCTCCCATGGTGATGTTTTTACCTGATGCCAGAGAATCAGCTATCACGTTTCCCGTTTCTTATTCCTTTTTCTGAAGCTACTTTTTACCTTTCCCTTGACAGTGACACAGATGTAGTTATATGATTCCTCTCACATGGAACAACTCATACTTGGTTAAGGGTTGGATTAAGAGTGGTTAAGAATCCTACTTAAATTGTCTTTTTTGTTTGTTTGTTTTGCAGTACTGGGGATTGAACCCAGGGGCATTCTACCTCTGAGCTACCCGCCCCCCCAGCCCTAATTTTTATTCTTTATTTTGAAACCGAGTCTCACTAAGTTGCGGAGGGCCTCACTAAGTAGCTGGGGCTGGCCTCGAACCCAGATTCTCTGATCTCAGCCTCCCAAGTACTAGGATTACAAGTGTGCACTACCACGCCCATTGTGTTGATTTTTCAGTATCTTTAGAATCATGGTCCTTACCTTGAAGGGTGACAAACACTTACGGTTATCTTTGGGAATGCTGGGATCCCTCTCCTAGAAACATGTCTACCTGCAGGCCTTTGCACACCCTGTCACTGGGTCAGCCTGATGGGCCAGGGTGACGAGAGGTGGACTGTGCCTCTTGGAGGAGGGACATGGCAGGAAAGGAGGCAGAGTTAGCTCAAGAACGGTTGTTTGTGCCCTGCCAGAGCCTGGAACAGGATTCCCTCTGCTGAGCGGTCCTCACCTGCAGAGAAAAAAGTTTATTCCTCTAATAAGTTTAAATATTTCATTGCAAGCCAGGAATGGTGGCACATGGCTGTAATCCCAGTACTTGGGAGGCTGAGACAGGAGGATCTCAGGTTCGAGGACAGCCTCAGCAAGTAGTGAGACTTGCATCAACCTAGTGAGACCCTGTTTCCAAATTAAAATAAAATAGAGCTGGGGGTGTAACTCAAAGGTAGAATGCCCCTGGGTTCAATCCCCATTGTCACCAAAACAAAAAAAAACAAAAAAAAATTCTTTTTTTCATTGCTACATTGGGAGAATTAGAATGTTGGTATTACGTACAAATTCTTGAAATTGTCTAAATAGCATGTTAAAGCAAGAGTTAGAAGTAAATATTCTTTTGTTCTTTTTTTGTTGTTGTTCTGTGGTATCTGGGTTTCTTAGATCAGCTGTTATCTTTCATAGGTATTTATTACTTAGTTTAGATTCTTAAAGGAATGAAAGAAATCCCACTTCACATATTTTCTGTTTTGTTTGGAGTTTTGCATGGTTTTAAAACAACAGTTAGAAATTTATGATCTTGAAAATAATTCTCGAAAGTACATGTTGAGCCGGGCGTGGTGACGCACACTTGTAATCCCAGCATTTGGGAGGCTGAGACCGGAGGATCCGGGTTCAAGGCCAGCCTCAGCTACCTAGTGAGGCACTCCGCAACTTAGTGAGACCCTGTTTCAAAATAAAGAATAAGAAATAGGGCTGGGGGGCGTAGCTTGGAGGTAGAATGCCTCTGAGTTCAATCCCCAGTACCGCAAAAAAAAAAAAAAAAAAGTACATGTTGCACTAAATATATACTAAAATTACATTTTGTGATTTGTTTGACTAATTTTTTTAAAAACATCATCATTATTAAGACAGTTTTCATTTATTTTACCACGCTTGAAATTACTTAGATTTCTAAGATGTTTTGGACACTAACGTATTATGTCATTCTCCTCTCCCAACAAGTTCCACTTTTCGTAAAGTTAAAAATATTTTTTCCGTGTCTTTTACTTAAAATTTATTTTTCTTGCCCAGCATGTTGGCACATGCCTGTAATTCTAGTAGTTGGGAAGCTAAGACAGGAGGATTGAAAGTTTGTGGCCAACCTCAGCAACTTAGTGAGACTTAGGCCAGGTGTCAAACCTGTAATATATAAATCCTATAAACATACCTATAATCCCAGTACTTGGGAGGCTGAAACAGGAGGATTGCAGGTTTGAGAACAGCCTCAACAAGTAGCCAGACTTTCATCAACTTACACCCTGTTTCCAAATAAAATAGGCTGGGGGTGTAGCTGGGAGGCTGAATGCCCCTGAGTTCAGTCCCCAGTACCACTAAAAATAAATAAATAAATAATAAAATAGGGCTGAGAGTGTAGCTCAGGAGTAGAATTCTTCTGGGTTCAATCCCTAGTACCCCCTCAATTTTCTTTTTTTTTTTTTTTTGCGGTACTGGGGATTGAACTCAGGGGCATTCTACCTCCAAGCTATGCCCCCCAGCCCTATTTTTTATTCTTTATTTTGAAACCGAGTCTCACTAAGTTGCGGAGTGCCTCACTAGGTAGCTGAGGCTGGCCGCGAACCGGGATCCTCCAGTCTCAGCCTCCCGAATGCTGGGATTACAAGCGAGCGCCACCACGCCCGGCTCCCCCTCAATTTTCTTTTACTTTTAAAAATCCCTACATATAGCCAGGCGTGGTGGTGCACGCTTGTAATCTCAGTACTTGGGAGACTGAGACCAGAGGATCTGGGTTCTCGGCCAGCCTCAGCTACTTAGTGAGGCTCTCTGCAACTTAGTGAGACTCTGTTTCAAAATGAAAATTACAAAATAGGGCTGGGGGTGTAGCTCGGAGGTAGAATGCCCCTGGGTTCAATCCCCAGTACCGCAAAAAAAAAAAGAAAAAAAAATTCCTATATACATTCTTGTTGAAGAACAATTCAGGTAAGACAGATGTATATAAAGTAGAAATAATGATTGTTCCTTCCTCATTCTCCACCTACACACACACACACACACACACACACACACACACACACACTCTTCTCCATCAGCAATTGGAGTATCCGTTTATGAGCATCTGTAAATACGTGTGTGTGTGTGTGTGTGTGTGTGGTGTTTCTGGCGTTTATGTGCATACCTACCTATGATAGTCTACATACATCTTATATGTATGTGTGTACGTGTATGGTTTTTTTTTCATGTGTGTGGTGAGGCCTTGCTATGTTGCCCAGGCCAGTCTCAAACTCCTGGGCGCAAGCCATCCTCTGGTCTCATCCTGTTGAGTAGCTGGAACTATAGGAGCCACTGTGCCCAGCATACTTTTTGTCTTTTTACAAGAAAATGGTCTTCCTATCCCTGCTGCTGTACAAAGCAGACATCCTTTCATGGTCCTAATGCAGATCCTCTGCAATTTTTGCTTTTATAACAACATTCATCATAGGGAAACATATACCTTTTTCTTTTTTGGTGCTGGGGATTGAACCCAGAGCCTCATGCACGCTAAGCACACACACTGCTGCTGAACTATAGCCCTAGTCCCTGTTCTTTGGATAGATACTTAGATTGTCTCCTGTATTTTGCTTGTGTTCCATATTTAAAGTATGAAAGTGTTATTGGACTGTCACTTTAATGTACATTTGAAAGAAAATATTCTCTCTCTCTAAAATTTTTCAAACTGTTACAGGGCCCATATGATGTGGTGGTTCTACCAGGAGGTAATCTGGGTGCAAAGAATTTATCTGAGGTAAAAAAACAAAACAAAACAAAACTATTCTGTTATACCTCAATAGAGGTGGGGGGGCTCTAAAGGAAGATTTCAGCATCTGCGTTCTGTCAAGTTTGTTATTACTCAGATACTTCAGGGAGGAGGCTGTAACGAGAAAACAAACAACTAAAATTAACCCAGTGGTGTTCTAGCCTTACTAAAAACAAAAGCCATTCTAGTAGCACTGTGGGAACCAGCTGAATTGGTGGAACAGTTACAGTCCAAAGTGAGGCTCTTTCCTCCCGCAGCAGCCAAGTGACCCGATTTGGGAAGGGATTTGGGAAGGGTTAAGCGTGGAAGGATGAGAGCCAGCCCAGCTGTCTGCTCTCCGCAGGGTAGAGGGAGGCGGTGGGGCAGGAGGTGCCAGACCAATAAAAAGTGGCGGTAGAGGAGGCAGCCTCCTCTTCTTAAAGGAGAAAGAGACAGGGAAGGAGGGCGGGGTGGAGGAGGGAGCACCCCCCCCCCCCACTGCGCCCGCCATTGGAGACTCCCAGACCCCACATCCCCTCGCCTCTTTCTCGCTGGAGTACAGAATGGCCAGGGTCAAAAGTGCCAGGAAAAATTGCTTTTTCCTTCTTGTCTTTAAATGTGGAGGGATGCCATTTCTTTAGGATAAATCCCGCAACTGGGTTTAACAATATAGACACAGGAGTTGGGTAATTTTCATGTTACTGATTTAGAGATATTTTTTGTAAACCGGTTAAAGTGCATGGTTTAAGCTAAAAACATTATTATAGCACAGTTTCCTAGCGAGAGCCTGGCGTGTGGCCTGGCACTAACTGGTCGCGTTTGGTTTTCTCTGCCCAGTCTGTTGCCGTGAAGGAGATCCTGAAGGAGCAGGAGAGCAGGAAGGGCCTCATAGCTGCCATCTGCGCAGGTACAGCGCCACGGTGCCTGGGCGGTGTCGCCGCCGAGGCTAGCCCTCCACCGGGGCTAGCCTTCCCTCCCAGGTGGAAGGCCGTCCGTATTGCTGTGCCATTCCAGCATCTAGTCCACTTGTTCTGCCTCCTGCCTCTCCGTGCCCTTGGTCCACGTTCTGTGGAAATGCCTGTTTTCTGTGTTTGGTTGACCTCGGAGGAAAATAAGGCCCTCTGGAATTCAGTAAACAGCTTGTTGCAGCAGATCTCTGTGCCAGAAAGTCTTTGTGCCAGCACACAGTCAGCAAGAATCTGTCAGACATAAACACGGCCGCTCTGCCCTGCGCTTGCCCTGCAGCTTGGAAGCACTCTCTGCGGCTTCCCGGGGGCGGTTCTGACCCTCATTGTCCAGGGGGCTCGGACACTGTGTTATCTGCCACATCACCTAGAACGAGGCCCTTTAGTGCTTCTGATGTCGCTGCATCTTTGAAGCCTAGTGGTTTTTGTTTTCTACTACCACTTTAAGTCCATCTTGTTGCTTTGATAGTGATGATCTGCTGCTGTCTTACATTTTTCCCATAACTTGCCAGTGCCTGCCTTATCAGTCTTTACTGAATGTGTGTCAAAAGAAGGAGTGAAGCCGGGCGTGGTGGCGCACGCTTGTGATCCCAGCATTCGGGAGGCTGAGACCGGAGGATCCAGGTTCGCGGCCAGTCTCAGCTACTTAGTGAGGCCCTCTGCAACTTAGTGAGACCCTGTTTCAAACCAAAGAATAAAAAATAGGGCTGGGGGTGTAGCTCGGAGGTAGAACGCCCCTGAGTTCAATCCCCAGTACCACAAAAAAAAAAAAAAAGAATGAGTGAATAAGTGGATGGCTGGATGGGTGCTTGATAAAATAACATATTGGTGCTTTGTTGAGTAAAACGGCGTATTTTAAGAGGTAGTGGCCAGGGATGCCGGGGGCTTTGCTGTGGTCTGGGGGTCAGAGCCAATCCCGCTGGGCCACCACGTACCTTTTCCTTCTCATGCGCACCGGAGGGACTGGAGTGTAATGAACCGTCGTTTGGACAGGCCATTGTGTGCGTGCATTTTTGTGTTAAAAAAGTTCCCGGTGCCTGGTGTGGTGGCGCACGCTTGTAATCCTAGTTCTTGGGAGGTTGACACCGGAGAATCCGGGTTTGCAGCCAGCCTCAGCTACTTAGTGAGGCACTCCACAACTTTGTGAGACTCTGTTTCAAAATAAAGAATAAAAAATAGGGCTGGGGGTGTAGCTCGGAGGTAGAATGCCCCTGAGTTCAATCCCCAGTACTGCAAAAAAAAAAATTCCCATTTGGGCTGGGGCTGTCTCTTAGTAGTAGGGCGCTTGCTTAACATGCATGAAACCTTGGGTTCAATACCCAGCTCCTCCCCAAAAATAATTTCTAATGTGGCACGTAGTGGTGAGTATGATCCACATAAAATTTAGCCAAGTCCTTAGACCCACATGTTTGAGGCTGACAGTGGCCACCGAGGCCACCCTGTCCTCAGGCCGCCGCACCCCGCACCATTGGCTTCTTGCCCTGCCTTGGGGTGCAGGAGCTTCTCGGCTAATGGCCCTGTGGTCACTGCTGCCCACGTCCTGTCAGCTTAGTGTCTGTGGGTCCACTGCTGGGAAACCAGCCTCGCTCTCAGGCGCTTTGACCAAAGGAGACAAGTGAGGGTCCCTGGGCTTCTCTTAGGACTCTCAAAAGAAAGAACACGTGTCACTGAGGTAGTGAAATGACCAGCCTCACTCAGCTCACTGTTTTGTGCTCAGACAAGCTTGAGGGCCGAGCCAGGAGTGTGGAGCTGAGGGTAGTGTAGCTCACCCCGTGGAGCGGCCCGTGCCCGTCCTGGGTCCTTTGCGAGCGTTGTGAGCTGCAGGAGGGCAGGTGGGTGAGGCGAGGGGAGCCGGGCAGAGGAGTGCGCACATCTGCAGGTCGATGTCTTCCAAAGTGTGGCATTTGGGAAGTGGGAGCTGTTCCTGAACTGAAAAGTGTTAGCTTTGCCCCTGATAACTGAGTGAATGAGAAAGACAGAACTTGGGAGGGAGGCTTTCTTGAAAAGAAAGAAAATGAGCTTCAAGTGAGGGTGAGGGAGGGACAGAAGCTTGGAAGTGGAAGCTGTCACACCTGGAGGAGCTGGGGAGTCGCCAGGGTGTTCTGTTGTCAGCCTCCACTGGGTGGCGCTGTGGGAAGAGGCTTGTGTCAGCTCCCTGCTCTAAGCCAGATCCCAGGGCTGACTGAGCGTTTCCATCCATCACAGCCTCAAGTGATTTCCAGGTACGTTCGTAGGCCTCATAAAGCAGCAGTCAGGAGCTTACCACAATAGGTCATCAGTAAATTCCTGCACCCCACTCTTGCAGACATTTTTAACGTTGCTGGAGGGCAGCAGCTGTACCACCTGCACAGAGCAGTCAGAACATCCTAAACTCCGGTGGTGTCAGCACTGCCTTCATCTACTGAAGCTCACCCTACAATGGCCAGGTAGTGCAGGATTCCTTTTTTTTCTTTTTTTTTTTGGTGCTGGGGATTGAAACAAGAGGCATTCTACTTCTGAGCCACACCCCACCCTTTTTAACTTTTTGTTCTGAAACAGGGTCTCACTAGGTTGCTAAGAGTTCACTAAGATGCTGAGGCTGGTCTTGAACCTAAGCTCCTCCTGACTCAACCTCCCAAGTACTGGGATTATAGGCACCACGCCTGGCAGGATTTCTTAATTCTTCAGATCTTACCAAGTAAAAACTAAAGTGAGGCAGCTCATGTATCCACTCAAATCAAAATTGAGTGACGATTATTTAATTTTTTCAGACATTTTAAAAATTTGTCGCCATCCATAGCCATCTTGTACGTAGAATCAAAGTAAGGTGGCGAGAGACATGTCTCAGGCTTTTGATTAGAGGTGAAGCAGGACTTGGTCTGAACCTGACGCGTGATGCTAGGCAGAGAGCTTACGTAATGAGCTGTTCCCGTGTGATCTTCCTGCTTGTAGCAGCTCTGATGTGAGTTGCCTGTAGGGAAGTAACTCGCATCGCCCAGGAATCCTGTTGGAAGGTGAGAGGCCAGCAGAGGAGTCCTCAGGTTTGCTGAAGCCAGGCGTGCGCAGACCCTGAGCCTCCAGAAGGGCATGAGGTCTCTAGCCCAAGTGTGACTTGAGGACTGGAAGAAAGGGTACGATAAGAACGTTCTTTAAAAGCTCAAAGATAAGGTGGCAAAGGCACGAGACCTTTTGATTTTAGTCTTTTTTTTGCAGGACTGATGATTGAACGTGGGGCCTCATGTGTGCTGGGCAGGTGCTCTACCACTGAGCTACACCCCCAAACCCTGGGGAGTCTTTATTTGAAGGCTGTTCCACACGATACATGTTTGATGTCAACTAAAGTTGACTACTTTCAGTGGCTTCATTTGGATAAAAATCTTTGGCTAGCACACGCATGGTTTTAAGGACTTCATCTTACAAGATAGGATATCGCAAATGACATTTCTGCGTGTTTGTTTGCATAAGTGACCTTAAGAAAGTAACGCCTGTGCCTTTGTAGCTAGAACCTTAGCACTTCACGGGTTTCCCCGTCGTGGCAGGGCATCGTGCTGTTCATCTTAATCCTGACACCTGGAAGAATAAGCATCAACTTCCCCACTTTCAAAAATAAAAATGATAAAACAGCAAGAGTTGAGAAGTTCAGAGGACACTGGCTGTCTTTAACATGTAACTAGATCTTTCCTTTGTAAGAGTAAGACAGGAGCTTAGCTTAGACCCAAGGCAGTCCCTTCCATGTTTGTACTCCTGGTAAACTGGGTCTCTGTTCCTTTGTGGGAGGGGGATGTTCCATGTATCTGCATGTGTTCCTTGCGTATCGGGTAAATCTTTTTTATTAAATGGTTACTGAAGGTTTTGAGCATAGCTTTGCCAGCTATGCTCAGCAAATGGTTTATTAGAAACATACTTTACCTCGCATACCAAGAAGTGTTTACTTTCAGAATCATAACTCCATTTTAAGTAAGAGGTTTTGATTTTGAAGAATACTTTAGCTGTTGCAATTTTTTTAAATACGGGTTTTTCTTTATCTGCTCTCAAACCTTTTTATTGATCTATTTTTAGGTCCTACGGCTCTTTTGGCTCATGAAATAGGTTTTGGAAGCAAAATCACAACACACCCACTTGCTAAAGACAGTATAGTGAATGGGAGTAAGTATCTGCTTATGTTTGCGCGTACAAACACACCTCAGAAAGCCAGCGCTCGAGCGCGTCTGGGCCAGTGCGGTGCAGAGCTCGGGGGCTCTTGGGCCGAGCCGTCTTCGCTGGAGCCAGAGCCCGCCTGGGGCTGGAGAGGGGGGGCGCTGGATTCTGGCTCCTTGTTGCTGCCCATGGGCTACGCTCTACGTATTCTTAAATTTCATCCAAAGATCATTGTATTTTCTTGAAAGTCTCTAACCCTTCCGGCTGATGGCCGGGTTCTCGCCTGCACCCTTGCCTCCTTGGCTGGCTGCACCTTGCCATGCTGCTGTTCTGCATCGCCAGTTGGTGTAGGCCTGGTCTGTAATACCCCATCCACAAGGTACTGCCAGGTGAGACGGTCATGTTGTGCCTCGCACCGTCCCCGTCCCGGCAGCTCCTCTCACTGCTCTGGAAGACTACCTCGGCTGGTTTTTTAGTTTAGCATTTGAAATTATCTTGGCCTGGTTTAGCTGACAGTAAACGGGGTTAGATCATGAACGCTTCGCTTCAAACTGGGGAGCCTCGTTTTCTCTGTAGTAGTGAAAGCAGGACGTTTCCCAAGTGCTCTGGTGGAGGCTGGGTGTGGTGACACACGCTGTAATCCCTGTACTTGGGAGGCTAAGACAGGAGGATCGCAGGTTTGAGGACAGCCTCAGCAAGTAGACTCTTATCAACCTAGCAAGACCCTGTTTCCAAATAAGAAATAAAATGGGGCTGGGGGTGTAGCTTGAAGGTAGAATGCCTGAGTCCAGTCTCCCCAGTACCACACAAGAATGAAGTGCTCTGGTGGGGCTTGGGTTTCGACGAGTTGGCCAGACGGGGCTACTCTAGGTGTTGCTGATCCACCTGAGAAGCTTTTTTTTTTTTTTTTTTTTTTTTTTTTTTGCGGTACTGGGGATTGAACTCAGGGGCATTCTACCTCGGAGCTACACCCCCAGACCTATTTTTTATTCTTTATTTTGAAACTGAGTCTCCCTAAGTTGCAGAGTGCCTCACTAAGTAGCTGAGGCTGGCCGCGAACCCGGATCCTCCGGTCTCAGCCTCCCGAATGCTGGGATTACAAGCGTGCGCCACCACGCCCGGCTTTGCAAAGCTCTTTACTGCAACAGAAGCACATTGCTCTGCTTGAGGGAGGCACTAGATGAATTCTGGTGCATGCGTTTGTTGATCAAGTGTTTCCTGAGCTGCGCCCTCGTGTGAGCGTGGGGACAGCAGGAGCAGGATGAAGCGCAGTGCTTGCTGCACGGTGCCTTGTCGTGTCTGCATGGAGCTAGGGTGGAGAGATGGTCAGAGCCTGCCTTTTTATTGACTGCCTGCATCAGTCCCTCAGGGGACCCCTGGTCACTCTCCCTCTGCTTTCTGGCCCTCTGTCTCACTAAGCAGAGTCACCGCCCAGAACAGAGCATGGGGACAGGCAGGCGGGCTTGAAGAACTCCCCCCCCTTTCGTGCACACAGCTTCCTGTGTGTCAGCCAGGAGCCCCTTCCCCCCCGCCAGCGCTCAGGCTTGATGCTCGAGTGTGGTGAACCGGGAGTGAGTAGTTAGCGTCCAGCCCGACGTCACCCACACAGACTCGGAGCTGGCGCTCCCGCACGGGCACAGGGCTCCCTCAGCTGCTGTCGGCCTCCCGTCCGTCCTCTGCTGTGCAGTTGCTGTAGTGTCTTTTCCAGGTGCTTCTGGGAGCCCCTCAGCCTAGCAAATATTTTAAAATGGGTAGCTGTAGCCATTTCACAAAAAGCCATGGGGTTTTGTGGATGTGTGTGTATCTTTTAACTTATTTATATGAAACCAATAGCATGTTGTGACAGTGAATTGAATGGCTGCGTAGCAGTCACTGTCATCTGTTAGGATGTGACATTTCCTGTCCCTGCCTCGTAGGTAACTACAGCTACTCCGAGAGCCGGGTGGAGAAGGATGGCCAGATCCTCACCAGCCGCGGGCCTGGGACCAGTTTCGAGTTCGCTCTGGCCATTGTGGAGGCGCTCTGTGGCAAGGACGTGGCCGACCAAACAAAGATGCCACTTGTCCTTAAAGATTAGAGCAGAAGCATCTGGCCCTGGCGAGGGCGCGGCCGTGGCAGTCCGTCCTCTCTCCCCCCACCCCCGCAAGTGAAAAGCAGTGGTTCGGCATGCTGAGAAGCCAGCCGTCCGCTTTCGTGAAGTGTCCACAGTTGTGAAGTAGCCACACAGGGTTTCTCAGCCTGCAGGTTGTGTCTGTACATTTCTGAACCCCGTTTGCAAAATAAACAGGGCATTTAGCAAGCTCCCAGTTGCTGCTGCCGGTGTCTCTTTCCTGAAACCAGACTCGTTACCTACTTCCGTTACAGGTGGGAGCTGTTGCTGGAGCCTCTGAAGCGGCCCTCTTCCGCAGCGAGGAGGAAGAGCGTGCAGCCGCAGCTTGCTGGGCATGTGCTTGTCTCCCACTGGTTACCTGTGCCGTTAAGAAGCAAAAATGGAGTTGGCTGTGTTGGAGAATTACTGTAAGCCAGTCTCCTCCATGGTGGAGAGTCCTCTGATGGGATTGGAAGCTTCCCAAGGCAGTCCAGCCTCTACCCCTTCCTCAGATTAGTGCCCGGCACTCCTGGGAGCCACGCGGCGGCTCCTGCGCCTCCCAGAGTGGACACGGTCCAGATGAGGCCGTCAGTACATGAGGCTCAATTCCGGGGCCTCCGCGCAGCTGCTGCTGCTCTCAGTACTCTCCAGCCCACTGGTGACGCTCGGGCTGTAGTTGGCAGACTGGTCTAGAAGGCAAGTCAGATGCTAAGATTTAAAAATGCAAACATGTAATTGCACATTTTGATTAGCAAAATGAAAAAGAGAATGCCAAGGGAGCAAGAGTCGGGAAAGGATGTACGTGGTGGGTGGAGGTCGCACAGGCCGCTGGGGAAGTGACAGTTAAGCTGACACCAAAGGTGAGTGTGGCTCAGAGCGCCAGCATCCCACAGCTGTCCCCCAGCTCCGTGCCTAGGGAGCCGGCATCGTAGAGCTCCTATCGTGGGGGAGGTGGAGATGGGGACAAATTTAAAGATGGCCCAAGAGGAAAAATGCAGTAGGGAAGGATCAGTGACAAGTATTTTCTGCATGATAAAGTCTCTCTGATAAGAGATCTTAGGGGAAATCTGACGGAATTGGGGTGTGGGGAGCCTTCCAGGCAGAAGAGACAGGAAGTGCAAAGGCCCCGAGGCAGGAGTGACTTGGGCTGTGGAGGGCCCTGCTCCAGGATTGACTCGGACAAGAGCCTGCTCTGGAGGAGACCCCTTCACCTGGCTCAGAGGTGTCGCCACAGGCCCAGGTGGGCTCCCGAGGCAGGGCCAGGGTGGACAGTTGCAGGGAAGAGAGCCCGAGCCAGCTGGGTGTGAGGCGCGTTGAGAACGGTTCCTACCTCTCTGACTTAAACCAAGGCCCGGTGGAGACTCCTCTTGAGTCAGTGGAAGAGCATCTGGGGGAAGGCATGGGGTGAATTTATAGCAGATTGATGAATGCAGGAAGTCTAAAAAATACACTTAAGGAAGCTGGGTGTGGTGGCTCATGCCCTTGGACCCAGTACTTGGGAGGCTGAGAAGGGAGGATCACAAGTTCACAGCCAACTGCAGCAACTTAGCAAGGCCCCTCTGCAACTTAGTGAGACCTGTTTAAAAAAAAAAAAAATAGGGCTAGGGGCGTAGCACAGAGGTAGAATGTCCCTGGGTTCAATCCCAGTACCACAGTAAAAAGTAAGGAAAGGAATAGGGAGGCCTGTTCCTCTGAAGGACGAAAATTCTTGATCTAAAACCGATTTACTAATGGTGAAGGTTTGCAGACTCTCCCAGACCAGCGGGGCGCTGTGCCCCAAGCCCCCACCTCTGAACAAGCTGCTGGAACTTGAGTCTGCAGGAAGAGGAAGGGAGATCCTGGCACAGATGAGCTCTTTGAATGCTTTTTGTCCCCCTAGGGCAGCAGGAGGAGGCAGCTCTGGAAGTACGAAAGTAGAAGAGGGCTCCAGGAGAATCTGTTATCAGCTGGGATAGCGTTTGGGGTGGGGGCTTCCGGGGACCTGCTTTATCAAAACCTTGGGGCTTTGGGTGTGCTGATAACATTTTAAAGCCTCTGGCTCTCTGTCTGCCTCTTTCTTTCCTAAACTAAACAAACCTGCTCTCTTCCTTCCAGTGTGTGTGTGTGTGGGGGGGCTGCAGTGGGGTGCTATCTACATTTGAAACATGACCAGGAGTTGGGACTTAGGGTGATCTGTCTGCCTCCTCCTCTGCTTTTGATCACTCAAAGTCAGTGTATGTACTTTATTATTCTTCTGTATTTTTTACTCTTTTTTCTTTGTGTGTGGGGGGGAGATACTGGGGATTGAAACCAGGAGCATCCTACCTGTGAGCTACACCCCAGCGCCTTTTAATTTTTGTTTTGAAATGGTCTTGCTAGATTGCCGGGAGTCTCACTATGTTGCTGAGTCTGGCCTTGAACCTACAGTCCTGTCTCAGCCTCCCAGATACTGGGATTATAGGCATGAGCCACCACGCCCAGCTTATTTTTTACTTTGGTAAAAGTTCATTCACCTTAGAGACAGTGACTGTTGTTTTGAGAGCTCAAAGAGCTTACCCAGAAACCTGGTGTACAAATCCAGCCCCTTGCCCAGAGCTCAGCTCCCTCGATTGAAATGAGAGAATTCTTGCAGGATAAGCAGCTCGGAGCCTCCAGCCCACTCCTGGCATGGCTAACCGTGACCGGATTCCAGAGGCTGCAAGGAATTGATGGCCAGCCGCTCTTCGGAAGGGAGCTGTGTTTTCTGGGTGCCCCGAGATGCACAGGGAAGGGGAGGGTCTGGGGCTTTCTGAGCACCTAGAGGAGGAGGTTCACAGCCCTTGTTGGGCTTTGTGTTCCTGGATGTATATTCTTTCACATTTGATACAAAAGGGATCGTAGAAGCCGGGCGTGGCGGCGCACGCTTGTAATCCCAGCATTTGGGAGGCTGAGACCAGAGGATCTGGGTTTGAGGTCAGCTCAGCTACCTGGTGAGGCACTGCGCAACTTAGTGAGACCGGTTTCAAAATAAAGAATAAAAAATAGGGCTGGGGGTATAGCTCGGAGGTAGAATGCCCCTGAGTTTAATCCTCAGTACTGCAAAAAAAAAAAAAAGATCATAGAGGCAGGCACAGTGCCAAATACTCAGTACTTGGGAGGCTGAGACAGGAGGATTGAAAGTTACAGGCCAGCCTCAGAAACTTAGTGAGACCCTCAGCAACTTAGTGAGACCCTGTTTCAAAATAATAAAACAGTTGGGGGTATAACTCAGAAGTAGAAAGCTCCTGAGTTTAACCCCCAGTACCAAAAAGTAAAAAATGAAAAGGGGAGGGGTAGGGTAAAGGTCCGGGATAGAATGCCCCTGGGTTCAGACTCCAGTAACAACCCCCCCCCCACACAAAAATAGAAGCCCAAAGGGGTCATCCGAGGCGACCGCACTGCTCTGGCCTGTACTTTCTGCGTACTCTAACCAGTGAGCTTTCCCCTGCTGGCATGTGGAGATTCATGCGCTGGCTGCACCCTTCAGCTCAGCCCACCGGGCAGCCCTGCAAAGCCGCCAGCGTGTCGTTCACTGCAAGAGGAGGGGGAAGATGGGGTCTTTAGAGGTCAAGACCCTGGCTGCTCTGTGCCGTAGGATTGTCAAAAATCAAAGGCCACAACAAACTGGGAAGCATGTTTTCTTACACAGTGAAACATTAACGTGTAGCCAACTGTTCATCTTAGAATCTGGTTACGCACCCGATTCTAGGGCCTTGGTTCCCTAAGAGATGAGGACATTAACTTCTCTCACAGGTGATTCTGCAGAATCATCTGGAGGTTTTCAGAAAGTGCCCCACCTTTGCCCTTCACTGAAGGGACACGGCAGGGCGGCGGTGGCCAGCGCGAGCCACGGCCTCTTCCCCTGCGTTCGCGAGGGACTGGGCAGTGCGGTGCATCGCCATGCTGTTTGTGTTCACGTAAGGGCTGGATGCCCTCATCATGGTCCCGGCCTCCGTGTGGAGACATTCAGCCAGCACAGCCGTCATCACCACCATCACCACCACCCCGCCCTCCTCTCCACCTGTCACCTCCCCCAAGCAAGTCCTGGAGCAGCTGCGATGCCTGAGGTGCGCTCTCCCCGGCCAAGTGCCTCCGCAGCTCACCTGCCGCACACAGCTGCTCTATTTGGAGCTCTCAGTTCTACCTGTGAGCACTTGCTTTTTTGAAATAATTCATTTTTTAATTCAGCCTATTACTAAGGATTTTGTTTTGTTTTGTTAACTTTTGAGGATTGAAACCAGGGGCATTCTACCTCTGAGCAACACCCCCCAGCCCTATTTTATTTTTTATTTTTGAACCAGAGAGGGTCTTACTAAGTTGCTGAGGCTGGCCTTGAACCTGCAATCCTCCTCTCTCAGCCTCCCAAGTACTGGGATTACATTTATGCACCACCATGCCCAGCTCCCAAGATTTTTACATGGCTTAAAAATTACATTAACGGGGATGGGAGTGTGGCTCAGTAGTAAAGCCCTAGCTTAGCATGTGTGAGGCCCTGGGGTCCATCCCCAGCACTGCAAAAACAAACAAATAGACCACCAGAAACAACAAAATGAAAAGTAACATTAGAATGGAAAGCTTATTATCTTAAAAATTAAGCTGGGAATGGTGGTGCACACTTGTAATCCCAGGTACTGACTTGGGAAGCTGAGACAGGAGGATCACAGATTTGAAGCCAGTCTCCACAATTTAGTGAAGCCCACTAATTTAGCAAGACTCTGTTTCAAAATAAAAAATAAAAAGGGCTTGAGGTGTAGCTCAGAGATAAAATGCCCCTGGGTTCCATCCCCAGTACCACACATGCGCATGCACGCGCATACACACACACACACACTCGCATGCACATGCAACATTAGAATGGAAAGTTTATTGTCTTAAGAAAGACACAACGGCCGGGCATGGTGGCGCACGCTTGTAATCCCAGCATTTGGGAGGCTGAGACAGGAGGATCCGGGTTCGAGGCCAGCCTCAGCTACCTAGTGAGGCCCTCCGCAACTTAGTGAGACTTGGTTTCAAAATAAAGAATAAAAAATAGGGCTGGGGGTGTAGCTCGGAGGTAGAATGCCCCTGAGTTCAATCCCCAGTACCGCAAAAAAAAAAAAAAAGGACACACCGGTGGTGTTGGAGGCGCACTCTCCAGACGCCTGGCGCTGGCTGTAGGAGGTCGGGCTGGAGGTGGCTTCTCGGTGGCCTCCCGGCTTCTTTGTGGCTCTGCTCTGCACAGCCGAGCCAGGCGAGGGTGCCACGCCCAGTGTGCCTGGCTTGGGTTCCTCCTTTCTGAGGGAGAAGAGCGCTTCCCAAAGTTTACTGAAGAGAAAGTTGTGTTTTGTTTCTAGAGCCGGGGGAACGTGGCCTTGGCCAGCAACCGTCCACCCCCGTCTGCGGGGCCGAGGCCTGGGGTGTGTGGTCACCTTGACAAGATGCAGAATCCTCCGCTCCAGGGAGGTGGGTGACGAGGCCCGGCATGAAGGGGCGGTGGCATCGACGGGTGACGGGTCGTCCCCGGCCCTCAGGGGTAGGTCCACAGTCCACTCGAGGCTGCAGCGCATGGAGGCCACCCTGCCTTCTAACACTCCTCCGCCTGCACATCCTCACCCAGGAACGGCAGCCCCTCGCTCGCAGCCATCGCCGGGGGAGGAGCGTGCGAAGTCATTAGTCCATGGGCATCAGCCCAGTGCCACCTGGCCTGAAAACACTTTCTAGAAAGTCTAATTGTACGACAAATACGGAAATACCTGCTCCTGGGCAGACACTCAAACAATGAACATCTAAGGAAGGCTCCAGCCGGGCGTGGTGGCGCACGCTTGTAATCCCAGCATTCGGGAGGGAGGCTGAGACCGGAGGATCCGAGTTCTCGGCCAGCCTCAACGACTTTGTGAGGCACTCCGCAACTTAGTGAGACCCTGCTTCAAAATAAAGAATAAAAAAACTAGCTCGGAGGTAGAATGCCCCCAGGTTCCATCCCCAGTACCGCAAAACAAAAAAAAAGGAAGGCTCCAAGGGTCTCTCTCCTGCCCCCTCCTCCCTCTCTCTTCCTCCCCTCGGGAAGTCCACCTTGGCATCTCTCTTCCAGTCTATTTTCCATGGATTTACAAACATGTAATGGGACAAATCCACACCAACAGAAACTACTACTACTACTACTACTACTAGTACTATTATTATTATTTTGGTACTGGGGATTGAATCCAGGAACATTCTACCTCCATGCTGCATCCCTACTCCTTTTATTTATTTTATGTGTTTTGTTTTGTTTTGAACTAAGTTGCTGAGTGTCTTACTACTTGCTGAGGCTGGCCTCATACCTGTCGTCCTCCTGTCTCAGCCTCCCAACTACTGGGATTACAGGCATGCACTACCATGCCTAGCTCACAAATTGTAATTTTACATACATAGATTTCAGAAGCTTTTTTTTTTTTAATAGATAATAGGAGCTATTGTGTACATTGTTTTTGCAGGCTGGATTTTTAGAAACAGTATGTCTTAGAAATCTGACCATGTCAGGTCAACTTGGTTTATGTAATAGTTGAACAGGATTCCACAGCAGATCTGTATTGTAACTTATTTAACCATTCCTCTGTTAATGAGTTTCCCTCCATTAAATACAAACTCAGCCAGGCATGGTGGCACGTGCCTGTTGTCCCAGCTGCTCAGGAGGTGGAAACAGGATTGCTTACCGCCAGCAGTTGAAGGCTAGCCTGGGCAACATAGTGAGATCTTGTTGCCTCTTTTTGAAAAAAAAAAATGTGCAAGGGACTGGGTTCAACCCCTAGCATCACACACACATACAAAAAAAGTTTTAGAGCCAGGCACAGTGGTGCATTGTTGTAATTCTAGTACTTGGGAGGCTGAGACAAGAGGATCACAGGTTCAAGGCCAGCCTTAGCAACATAGTGAGACCCTCAGCAACTTAGCAAGACTCTGTTTCAAAATAAAAAATAAAGGGCTAGGGGTATAGCTCAAAGGTAGAATGCCCCTGGGTTTGATCCTTAGTACCAAAAAAAAAAAAAGCTTTAGAACAAATTCGTGCATACATCTTTGTGCAAATGTAAATGTTCTTAGAGATTTCATTGCATGAGTGAGCCCGCTTTGATTTTCATAGGTGCGGCCAAGCTGACCTTTAATTTGCCTTTCTTCCTGCGCTCAATGATACTGGTGATTATCAATCTTTTTATTCTTGTTTTAAAACCTTTGTTGTGAAATAGCTCACACACATGGAGCTGGTGGAGAAGCGGATGGAAGATGGGAAATGAACAGCCCTTGTGTGCGACCAGAAGGGGAGCTGTGCCAGGGCGCTCCTTGGCCACTCTACCCCCCCAGCCCCAGGGTGACGACTGTCACGGGTCCACTGCGAGGCCACGCCACAGTGCACCCCTGTACTGCTGGCGGACATACAGGGTGTTCCCAGTTTTTAAATTTTTTTTGGGGGGGGGATACTGGGGACTGAACCCAGGGGATTCTACCTCTGAGCTACACCCCAGTCCTATTTTTTATTCTTTATTTTGAAACAGGGTCTCTCTAAGTTGCAGAGGGCCTCACTAAGTAGCTGAGGCTGGCCTCGAACCCGGATCCTCCAGTCTTAGCCTCCCAAGTACTGGGATTACAAGCATGCACTACCACGCCCAGCTCCAGTTTTTTAATTTTTTTTCGGTACTGGGGGTGAACTCAGGGGCATTCTACCTCCGAGCTATACCCCCAGCCCTATTTTTTATTCTTTATTTTGAAACCAAGTCTCACTAAGTTGCGGAGTGCCTCACTAGGTAGCTGAGGCTGGCCTCGAACCCGGATCCTCCGGTCTCAGCCTCCCGAATGCTGGGATTACAAGCGTGCGCCACCACACCTGGTTCAGTTTTTAAATTTTGAAACAGGATCTCACTAAGTTACCACAGGCCTTGAACCTGTGATCCTTTCTCAGCCTCCCAAGTACGAGGATGTGAGGATGCATACACCACCACGCCCAGCTAAAATTAACCATTTTCAAAGCAATAATTCACTGGTGCTTGATACAATCATAGCATTGTGCAGAGGGCTCCTCTTTCCGACTCTGAAACCTCTGCCTTGCCCCAGAGTTAAACCCTGTACTTACCAGCAGCCACTGCCTGCTTCCCTCTCCTCCCTCCCTTCCCTGGCAACCTCTAGTCCATATTCTTTCCCTCCCTCCCTCTCTCTCTCTCTCTCCCTCCCTCTCTCTCTCTCCCTCCTTCTCTCTCTCTCCCTCCCTCCCTCCTTTCTTCTTTCTCTTTCATACTGGGGATTGAACCTAGAGCTTGATCTACTTCTGAGCTACACCCCCAGCCCTTTTTGTTTGTTTGTCATGAAGCAGGGTCTTGTCACGGGAAAACACGATAATTCCGTGGAGAGTCCTGAGGAACTCCCAGGTTTGGGGAAGGGAAAGTCACCTCAGGACCTCCAGGGTCTTTGGCTTCCCTGTCAAAGAGAATTTCAGCACACAGCAGTCAGAGACAATGACAGAGATTTTATTTAGAAAAAATGGGGATACAGCTTGAAGGGAGAAGGCGGGCCACCTGGAGAGTGTGAGAGGCCCTTGGCGTCTTTGCAACCCTTCTTTATAGGGTCCCCAGGAGGGGGTGGCAGAGGGCACATGGCGGCTGGGGTGACATGGCGTGGCCGTCTCCTTTCCTGGAATCCTTGGCTCTGGCCATTTCGTCGGTGGGTGCTGGGTGATGCCGGGGTTGACAAAAGGTGGGACTTCCTTGGGGACTTTTTGTTTGTGAAGCATCCCAGGAAATTCAGGTGTGAAGAAAGACTTTTATGATTAAAAAGTGTAGGCCTGGCCTGGTGAGGGGCTAAGAAAAGGCCAGGCCGGATGGGCTGTCACAGTCAAAAGTGTGGCCCAGTTAAGGGCTTTTGTCTAAGGAAGAGCAGACCCTGAAGGTGATGTTAAGGATGGCGAAGTTTTAGGATTTTAAAACTATTTTTTCCCTTTCCTTCCCAATTCTTCTCCTTATCTAGTATTTTATTTCTCCTACCTTACCACAGTAACTTCTATTTTATATTTTCCATTCCTGTCTCTTCGTGCTGCATCTTCTGCAATTTCTTCAGATCCGTAAGCTTGTTTGTGACTCCTGTGTCGTGTGTGTGAGTGTGTGTGTGTGTGTGTGTGTGTGTGTTACTGGGGACTGAACCCAGGGACATTCTGCCTCCGATCGACACCCCCAGTCCTTTTTACTTTTTTGTTCTGAAACAGGGTCTCACTAGGTTGAGCAACTCTCTAAATTGCAGAGGCTGGCCTCAAACCTGCCATCCTCCTGTCTCAGACTCCCACACATTGGGATTACAGGCCTGCACCACTGCAACCGGCTGACCCTTTGGAGTCTTGACCTAGGCTACACAGTGGGATTCAGCTGAGCATTTCAGGACATCTGTACACAGATTCCGGGGCTCCCACCTTTCCATGGATATCGTCTCTTAATTTTCAGCTACCCTGGCAGTCCTGGAATTCAACTCTTATACTGTCAGCCCAAGAAGACGGTCCCTTCCTGTTGAGTCTGCTGGGGACAAGCGGGCCACCTGCAGATCACCCCTCATCTGTTTTCTTGAAGGGCCCTGGCTGCTTTCCAGAAGCTTCAGGTAGTTGTAGTCGTTTTTATTTTTATTTTATTTTTTGTGGTACTGGGGATTGAACCGAGGGACATTCTGTCCCCGAGCTAAATCCCCAGCCCTATTTTTTATTTTTATTTTTTGAAACAGGGTCTTGCTAGGTTAATGAGAAGTCTCACTAGTTGCTGATGCTGTCCTCAAACCTGCAATCCTCCTGTCTCAGCCTCCCAAGTACTGGGATTACAGGTATGTGCCACCACACCTAGCTCAGGACAAAACATTTTTAAAAACCACAACAAGCCGGGCGTGGTGGCGCACGCTTGTAATCCCAGCATTTGGGAGGCTGAGACTGGAGGATCTGGGTTCGCCGCCAGCCTCAGCTACCTAGTGAGGCACTCTGCAACTTAGTGAGACCCTGTTTCAAAATAAAGAATAAAAATAGGGCTGGGGTTATAGCTTGGAGGTAGAATGCCCCTGAGTTCAATCCCCAGTACTGCAAACAAACAAACAAACAAACAAACAAACAAACAAAAAACACAACAATGCTGCCAGGCGTGGTGGCTCACACCTGTAATCCCAGTACTTGGGAGGCTGAGACACGAGGTTCGAAGGTTTGGGGCTAGTTTCAGTTACTTAGTGAGGCCCTCCACAACTTAGTGAGACCCTGTCTCAAAATAAAGAATAAAAAATAGGGCTGGAGGTATAGCTCAGAGGTAGAATGCCCCTGGGTTCAATCCCTAGTACCACAAAAAAAAACAAAAAACCCCCCCAAAAAACAAAAAAAAAACAATTGGCCTGAGTTTATAAGGCAGCTTATAGGCAGGGTGGTTAATCTGCTATGGTTAAATGCAAGTTTCTCTGCTATGACTTGAAGTGAAAGCTACCCTCTAAGCCAGGCGTGGTGGCGCGCACTTGTAATCTTAGTACTTGTGAGGATTGCAGGTTTGTGGCCAGCCTCAGCAACTTGTGAGGCCCTCTGCAACTTAGTGAGACCGTGTTTCAAAATAAAGAATAAAATAGGGCTGAGGGTGTAGCTCAGAAGTAGAATGCCTCTGAGTTCAACACACACACACACACACAAGCTACCCTCTAAATTTTTATTTATTTATTATTTTATTTTTTGGCATTGAGGATCAAATCCAGGGGTGCTCTTACACTGAACCACACCACCACTCCTGGAGATCCTCCTGCCTCAGCCTTCCAAGTCACTGGATGATAGGTTTGTGCCTCCGTCCCCAGCCTCTCTACATTTTTAATGTATACTTAATAGTATCAATAATGCCCCCCAATCAATCAATGCTATCCCCTTTTCCAAAAGGACAAGTTTGTCCTTAATCTATTTTCACTTAACTCCTCATTGTTTCTCCCTGAATTAACCTAGGATCTCAGCTGTTTATTATTAATCATTTTAGTTATGCATAAAACTTACCTAACTGTAAGAGGGATTAAAAAAAGGCCATTCGTGTCACCTGTGAGGGGGGAGGTGGGCAGGGAGTTGAGAGACTGTGGGCGCCAGGAGATCAGGGCCCACCAGCCCACAAGATAACAATTCAAATTAAGGATTGAAATCGGGCAAAAGACCTTGGTTCCCCAAAACCCAATTCTGATCAATCAAAAAAAGCAGGTGGGGAACCTCAGTAAGATTTAAAAGTCCACCTTCCAAGAGCTTTGGGGGTCACTTTCTTTCTCCCCTCCCCTTGGGTTGGGGGAACTGTTTTTGTATATTACCTTTCCTTGACTTAAAATACACTTTCAAGCCGGGTGTGGTGTCACACACTTGTAATCTCAGTACGTGGGAGGCTGAGACAGGAGGATCACAGGTTCGAGGACAGCCTCAGCAAGTAGTGAAACTCTCATCAACCTAGTGAGACTGTTTCCAAATAAGAAATAAAATCAAGCTAGGGGTATAGCTCGAAGGTAGAATGCCTCTGGGTTCAATCCCCAGGACCACAGAAACAAAAACAACAAAAAACCACTTTCGTATTTCTATACCCTTTGCTAGTCCTTGGACTTCATTTGTCAAAATCCACTGGACAAGAACCTTATAATAGGAGACACCCCCATTTTCATTAACTTTCCATCACTGTAACAAATACGCGAGGTAAAATCAACTTATAAAGAAAAAAAACCATTTATATTGGCTCACAGTTTTGGAAGATTCCGCCCAGGTAGGGAGCTGCTCACCTCAGGAAGAGGAGAGGAAATGACCAGGGTCCAACCTTTAAGGATACACCCCCAGTGACCAGAACACTACCCACTACACCCACCTCTCAGCAGTGACAGGCTGGGGACCAAGCCTTTAACATGTGGGGGGCCTCACTAAGTACCTGAAGCTGGCCCTGAACCTGCAATCCTCCTGTCTCAGCCCCCCAGTACTGGGATTACAAGCATGTGCCATCACGCCTGGCTAATATTCTAATTTCTGAGGGTTGTTTTAACAACTATTTGAAACTTTGTGAAATGCTTGTCTGAGGATTAGTTCTTATTTATTGCATTTTTTGCTTTTTTGATTTTAGTCTTCCTTAAATGCTTTGTAACTTTTAATTCTGTTCTCATATTTGTGTCTGAAAATTCCTATTTGCCTGTTTATGAATCAAAGTTCTGGTTCCATGGGTTTGCCTTTGGTCACCACAACAGAGGAAGCCTGTGCTTCTGGGCAGAGTATATAGTAGGGATGGTGCCCTTCAATGGGAGGGGCTTTCCATTCCATCTAGAAATTACAGGTTTCTTGTTACTCAGGGCCTTACTGTGCTTCTGTCCCCGGTGCTCTGGCCTAGGGCACAGGCTTACTTACCCAGTTTAGCGTGAGGGAGGTGGGGAAGGATGAAGCTGTTTGATACTCTCGAGGTGCCCAATCACCCTACCTCTGCCTGGCTCCTTCCTCTTCCTTATTTCCACAGATGCAGAGCTTTCTCAGAATTCTGAGCTGCCTTCTGTGGGAGTCATTTCCTGTAGATGTTATAGCCTTCCTTTTCCTGTGGTCTTATTTCTCCATCAAACCAAACCCATCTGTTTCCTATCTTTTGTGAATTCCTAGTATGTCAGTTGACACTGTTGGTTCTCAGCTATGGGTTTATTCTTAATTTCAGATGTTTAGCAGGAAGTCATATCTAAATAGGCTCCATTACCCTCTTTTCTTACATCCCTGGCTATGGACTATAAAATAGTTGCTCTAGCTGGGCGTGGTGGCGCAAGCTTGTAATCCCTGTACTTGGGAGGCTGAGATAGGAGGATCATAGGTTCGAGGACAGCTTCAGCAAGTAGTGAGACTTGCATCAACCTAGTGAGACCCTGTTTCCAAATAAGAAATAAAATAGAGCCGGACATGGTGGGGCACACTTGTAATCCCAGCATTTGGGAGACTGAGACTGGAGGATCCGGATTCGTGGCCAGCCTCAGCTGCTTAATGAGGCCCTCTACAACCTAGTGAGACCCTGTTTCAAAATAAAGAATAAAATAAAATAGGGCTGGGGGTGTAGCTCAAAGGTAGAATGCCTCTGGGTTCAATCCCCAGTACCACAAATAAATAAATAAATAAATAAATAAATAGTTGTTTTGTACCACTTTTTTTTGGGGGGGGTGGTACTGGGTATTGAACTAGGGGCATTCTGCCTCCCAGCTACACTCCTAACAGCCCTATTTTATTGTTTTAGTTTGAAATAAGGTCTCACTAAGTTGCAGAGGGCCTCCCTTGCAGGTTGTTGAGGCTGGCTTCAAACCTGAAATCCTCCTGACTCAGCCTCCTACGTCCTGGAATTATAGGCGTGGCTCCACACCGCTGTGAATGCTACAGCATACTTTGTGTTGGTTGAGGTTTACACTTACAGGAAAAAAGACCTGCCAACATCAGGATTAATAACCAGAGGCAGAGATGAAAACACAACCTCAGAATTAGGCTACTGAGTTTTCGAAGAACACCTTTCTGTTAAATTTCCAGCTCAATCCAGTCACGGAGAAGTGAAGTGATAAACAATTCCGGGAACTGAAAATGGAATTCCAAGTGAGCCTCACTCGCTTCAGTACACGCTGGTGTATACATAACACAGCAGAGTTTTATGTGCAGCCGAGGGTGTGGCATTTAGGTATGATTCAGAAAGAATAATATGAGTTTGTATAGATGGAAATGGGCATTTGGATGGGTGGGAATACCTCTTATTGTCTGCACCAAGGCTGTTCAGAGAAAACTTTACACAAAGTGACTTTTTATGATGATGCAATATACAACATCTTTGTGTGTGTGTGTGTGTGTGTGTGTGTGTGTATGGTACTAGGGATTGAACTCAGGACATTCTACTACTGAGCCACACTCCCAGACCTACTTTATTTTTTATTTTGAAACAGTTTCACTAAGTTGCGGAGGGCCTCACTAAGTAGCTGAGGCTGGCCACAAACCTGCAATCCTCCTGTCTCAGCCTCCCGAGTACTGGGATTACAGGTGTGCACCACTGAATATACAGCATCTTTAAGAATACAACATAAGCCGGGCGTGGTGGCGCATGCTTGTAATCCCGGGATTCGGGAGGCTGAGACCGGAGGATCCGGGTTCGCGGCCAGCCTCAGCTACCTAGTGAGGCACTCCACAACTTAGTGAGACCCAGTTTCAAAATAAAGAATAAAAAATAGGGCTGGTAGAATGCCCCTGAGTTCAATCCCCAGTACTGGAAAAAAAAAAAAAAAAGAATACAATATAAGGGGGAAAATTATGAATAGAAGTTGCCTGCTGGTGATTTTTTTTTTTTAAAGAGGGGACACTTTCCAATGACCATTTCAGCTGGATACATTAGTCTCTCGACAAGATCCATCAGCCTCATCTTGCCGGGTGGCGGACGGCAATCTCTTGGTAAAGTCTAGGTAACCGGTTGCAAAGGGAGCTCTGAACCGATTCTGCATCAATCACTTTGGAAGAAAAAAAAAAATGTCAGTTCAAAAACAAAAACAGGTTTCTGGCTGCTGTCCTCAAAATCCTCCTACACAGCTGATGTTCTTCACAGGATCAACAAATGCTGTGTTTACCTGCGCTACAGCTCGGCGTGCATGGGTACGCCTGCCTGCCGGGGCCGGGGCAGTTGTGGTGCTCGTGACTGTGACCTTCTCGCTGCATTCTGCATGCACACTTGTCCCCCCCCCCCCAACACACACTTTAATTTTTGTTGTTGTTGTTGTTGTTGGAACTGAATCCAGGGCCTCCCTGCATGCTGAGCATGCGCTCTACTGTGGAGCTGCTCGCCAGCCCTGTCCTTTTCTTTAAATGGGACGTTGTTGGTCTAAGGCTGATCCTCATGCCACTACACAGTTCTTCAGAGTACTTGGCACACAGGACGCTTCTGACAACTGGGAGCAGGTCACACTGTGAGAGACATTTGTAAGCAAGTCCAATCTGCCAGGGCTCTGTCACCGGAGACACCTCCCAGGACAGAGCTGCATTGTGCGCAGAGAAACCAGCAGTTTCTGCCTGTACTCAGAAGGCAAATGGGAAATTGGGATGTAAAATCACAGTCCTTGCGAGGCTAAGTCAGGCAGATCACAGGCTGGCCTCAGCAACGTACTGAGATCCTCAACAATTCAGCGGGACCCTGTTTCAAAATGAAAAAACAAGCCAGGCATGGTGGTGCACGCTTGTGATCCCAGTACTTTGGAGGCTGAGACGGGAGGATTGTAGGTTTGAGGACAGCCTCGGCAAGTGGTGAGACTCTCATCAAGCTAGAAAGACCGTTTCAAAAAAAAAAAAAAAAATAGAGGTAGGATGCCCCTGGGTTCAAATCCCAAAACAACAACAAAATCACAAACAAAAAACCAAAAGAGAGCTTCCTATGTTTACAGGGAGATAAAATTGTGGGTATGATTTAAGAAAGAAGATCTGCATGATTCAATGGACTCCTCTTTTCTTTGGAACGTGGGCATTACACTTCGTGTTGGGCTGGCACACGGGGCTTTGAGGTGCTTCTGAGCTGGCGCGAGCCCGCGCAGGCCACCTGGGCTCCTGCGAAGAGCAGACGTGTAATTAGAGGCTCCGGGCAGGGACGAGGCGGTGCTCGGACAAGTCCTGTCCTGCGTCAGGGCCGCTGTGGGTGCTCTGAGTTGCTGGGGAGCCCGGCTCCCATTACTCACCGGCTGCAGGAACTGTCAACTGGCTTCTGCTCAGCCAAAGAACTTTGATCAATTACAGAGCAGAAACACTGTGTTCAAGGACGCTAGTTCATCCAAGAACGTTAGGACAGCCAGGAATTCAAAATATACAAAGCACAGCTTCCTGCCTGCTGTGCCCGGGGCAGCGCCAAGGCTGGGCCAGAGGAAGGTCTGGCCCTGGGGCCGGAGGACCCGACTCTCCCCGCTTACACAAGAGGGGAGTGCACCAGAGTCACGCGGGGCTGGGCAAAGGTACTGGGTTAAACCCTCATGAGGGTAAGATGAAGAAATACGCGCGACGCGTGTGATTTAGATGTGCACTGACGTGGATCCAAAGTGGTTCCCAAGGAATGAAGGCGCTGCCTTTCTGTGCAAGAGCCCAAGTCCTGCACGTTCCTAAGGCCCAGTTCCTGGGTGTTGACACCTTGCCCAACTAGTGGGGGGGGGGGGGTGTCAGATTTATGTATCTCCGTGGATGCTGTGTTGGCCAACTTGCTACAGATTGCCTTGCTTGGGGTTCCTGGTAGGTGTTGATGGCTGTGTTAGGCCAGCAGCCTGGCAGCGGCTCGCTCTTTTTTTTTTTTTTGTGGCACTGGGGATGGAACCCAGGGGCATCCTACCTCCGAGCTACACCCCCAGCCCTATTTTTTATTCTTTATTTTGAAACAGGGTCTCACTAAGTTGCAGAGGGCCTCACTAAGTAGCTGAGGCCGGCTGCCAACCTGGGATCCTCCTGTCTCAGCCTCCCAAGTACTGGGATTACAAGCGTGCGCCACCACGCCCGGCTGACGGCAGCTCCTTCTGAGACAGGTGCAAACTCGTACTCAGAACAGATTCCTTCTCATCCACTCCCAACCCCCGTCCCCACACCCAAACCCCACGGCCGCCATGTGGCAGAGAACACCAAGGGACAGACCATAGCTACGGGGCTGCTCTGATGTAAACTATTTGCTCAGGCAGAGAAAAACATACACAGGTATGTTTGCTGCTCTGAATTCCGGGCAGATAACTTGAAAGCAGAGGGGGAGCTTGTTTAAACGTGCCGCAGGAGCAGATTCCTCGGAGCTGAGGTAGAAGGATCTTGAAGTTCCATACATTCAGGTGAAAAGCAAGAAAGCTCACACCTTCACCAGTCGAATTCCATCAGACATGCTGAAATCCTGTCATTCCCTGTGGTGACGAGCAAAAGCAGAGGTCAAGAGGGGACGGGGCGGGGGGGGGGAGGGGAACCTCCTACCAAACCGCAGATGAAGCCCCCAAATTTCTCTCAAGAGCTATCCGATTCACATGCAGGGAGGGCGCGAGGCCTAGAACATTCTGTCAAACGACCTAGCCTGCAAAGATGACATGTCCTTGCGTGCATTCTGAACAGAACTTAGTTTCTTAGGGACCAGAACACCTCAAAGCTTTAGGGTTGGATTACAAATTAAAAATTTGCCTCCTGACTTGCTATATGTTTCAGATGAAAAAAGGTAAAACCTCAAAGCTGTGGCTAGCTGCAAGCCTTTAAAGGAAAAAAAAAAAAAAAAAAAAAAAAGCTAAGTCTTTCCTAGCATCTACACAAATCAGTCCTGTAAGAAACACACATAGGTTTCATCTCCTATATGACATCTTTTTAAAGTTTTCTTTTTGTTGTTGTTGTTGTTGATACTGGGAATTGAACCCAGAGGCATTCTACCTCCAAGCTATATTCCCAGACCAATTTTCTTATTTGGAAACAGGGTCTCACTAGGTTGCTTAGAGCCTCACTAAATTGCTGAGGCTGTCCTTGAACTTGTGATCCTCCAGTCTCAGCCTCCCAAGTACTAGGATTACAAGCCTGTGGACCACGCCTGGCTTGTTTTCTTAGGTTTGTACAGATGCCTAACAGATTTCCATAGTTGTTTTCCAAACTAATTTGAAAAGGTGGGATCACAGTTCATTTTGAGTGTAACTTCCTGAATACAATACCATGAGTATTGTGCCGAGTGGATTTCCTAGTTTTGATAGTTATATGTTATCATTGAGGAAATCTGAGTAATGGGTACGGGGGACCTTTCTTAATTTTTTTTTTTTGTAGTGCTGGGGATGAAACCCAGTAACATTCTACCTTTAAGCTACACTCCCAGCACTTATTTAATTTTTTTTTTATTTTGAAACAGGGTCTAAGTTGCTGAGGCTGGCTTCGAACCTGCAATTCTCCTGTCTCAGCCTCCCAAGTACTGAGATTACAGGCATGTGCCACCATGCCCGACAAACCTTTCCTATTTTTGAAACTTCTTGTGTGTCTACAATTATTACAAGATAAGTTAAAAAGCTCCAATATATCCTAGACTAATTAATTATCTGGTGAAACTAAGAACACAAATAGAGAATCGTGCAAATACATTTGGATTCTTGGTCTGGGGTGTAGTTTAGTGGCAGGACTAGTGCTTAGTATGCATGAAGCCTGGGTTCAATCGGCAGCACCACCACCAGAAAAGATACAGATATTTTTTATTCTTAAACTAGTAGACAGATGGATATGGTTAGCCTTTTCCTAATTAACTATGAATTATCCTACAAGATTCTATGGGGGCTTTTTCTTTATAAGACTTTTCCCCTCTCCCCACCCCAGCAATGAAGAAACATCTTTTTTTTTTTTTTTTTTTATGTGTGTGTGGTGGGGAGGGGGTACTAGGGATTGAATCCAGAGGCATTCTACCTTCAAGCTATACCCCCAAACCAATTTTATTTCTTATTTTGAAACAGGGTCTCACTAGGTTGATGAAGTCTTACTACTTGCTGAGGCTGTCCTCAAATCTGTGATCCTCCGGTCTTAGCCTCCCAAGTAAGGAAACATCCTCTTAAAGACAATTTTTCCTCACTCCTGTAATCCCAGTAATCCCAGTCCTTGGGAGGCAAAGACAGGAGGATTGTAGGTTCAAGCCAGCCTCAGCAACTTAGTGGGACTCTCAGCAACTTAGTGGAACTCTGTTTCAAAATTAAGAATAAAATGGGCCTGAGGGTACAGCTCAGAGATAGAATGCCCCGCGTTCCATCTCCAGTACCAACACACGTAAATAGATAAGAAAGATAGATTACACAGACAGACGGGCCTGGGGATGTAGATCAGAGGTAGAATTCCCCACTATCAAAAAAATAAAAAGGGCTGGGGGTATAGCTCAGTGACAGAGCACTCCTGGATTCAATCCCCAGCAGCAAAATAAAGAAGGAGGGGGGGGGAATAATTCTTCTTTCCTGTAACACAGTTAAGATCTACCCTTTTTTTTTTTTTCTTTTTTGTAGTACTGGGGATTCAACTCAGGGGCATTCTACCTCCGAGCTACACCCCCAGTCCTATTTTTTATTCTTTATTTTGAAACCGGGTCTCACTAAGTTGCGGAGTGCCTCACTAGGTAGCTGAGACTGGCCTCGAACCCGGATCCTCCGGTCTCAGCCTCCCAAATGCTGGGATTACAAGCGTGCGCCACCATGCCCGGCTCAGATCTAGCATCTTAAGATTTAAATTTATTTTCTTTTTTTTTTTTTTTTTTTTTTTTTTTTTGCTACTAGAGATTAAACCCAGACACATTCCACCTCCAAGCTACACCCCCAGCCCAATTTTATATCTTATTTGGAAACAGTATCTCACTAGGTTGCTGAGAACCTCCCTAAGTTGCCCAGGCTGGCTTTGAACCTGCCATCCTCCTGTCTCAGCCTCCCAAGTATTGGGATTACAAGTGTGTGCCACCATGCCCAGCCTTCTTAAAATTTAGAGAAATAAACTACAAACAGTATTAGCTCCTATTAGCATGATTTGAAGACTTAACAAAAATAAGAGAACAGGTAACACCTGGTTGCTGCAGCACAGGAACTAACGTAAAGCTACTATGAACTGCATTTTGAGTGGATTTACAAAAGAAGTTTTTTTGTTTGTTTTGGTACTGGGGATTGAACCCAGAGGCATTCTACCTCCAAGCTACACCCCCAGTCCTATTTTATATCTTACTTGGAAACAGGGTCTCAGTCGTTTGCTGAGAGCCTTACTAAGTTGCCAAGGCTGGCTTTGAACCTGCGATCCTCCTGTCTCAGCCTCCCGAGTACTGGGATTGCAAGCGTTACCACTGCACACAGCTCAGAGCTCTCTTGACCTCCACCTCTGCTTCCTGCTGGTCCTTGAGGCCTGCGTAGCACTGTGCAGAGTTCTCAGCTGGGCTCACATGTACTGATCAGGAAGGAATGGGGGCCCGGGGAGGCCACGTGGTTCCTTCATACAGAAAGTGAGAGGTGGAGCCTGAAGCCTAGCCTTCCTGACTGCAGGCCAGTATTTCATTACCAGCTATCATCAGTCTTCGAGAGAACCTGACAGTGGCCCAGGCAGCGGCTCCCAGACCAGTTTTCCCATTGGGCCCACCTGTCTCAGCAGCAGGAAGCATCAGAGGGCTGGGCCTCACCTACGGCACGGGGACTCTAGAATCCAGGCTGCTCGGCGTGCTGCTTGGCGAGCAGGTGGGCAGACCGTGCTCTGGACTGTCCCTGCCGCAGCCCATTGGCACGGCGGCTGGGTACGTTTGTTTGGCTAAGAAAGGCTACCCAAACTGCATATTGTTGCAAAATCAAGCAAAAGCACAAAGAGGGAAGCAAAGATGGAACTAACGGAAGGTGGCGGGGCAGAAAGAAGCCCAAACTATGAGGCGCAGATGAAGCAGGAGCAGGGAGTGCTGTCCAGACCCCCGCTCACGAGGACTGGGCATGGCCTGTGCCGGGCAGCGCTGAGCACCGGGAGGAGCGCTGGGCACAGAGTCCGGCCTCTGACAGCACCCCTCTGTGGCCTGGAAGCTCGCTCTCCACTTGCCTTTCTCTCCATCTCCACGGCCCGGGGCTCCGGTCTCAGTTCTGGGCCACAGCCCTCGGTCCTGCTCACTGCGGGTTACCCTCACACTCATCCTTAGTTACAGGCCTATATGGACCGACCCTCCGTCCGTGCTGGGAGGTGTCTTTCCCCAGGACCTAGCCTATGGCTAGTACTCAACGGAAAAGTCTGCTGAATGCATTCCCAAAGCCCACAAGTTCATCTGTAAGATGCTGGAAATGATACCTGCCTTGCAGATGTCCATGAGAATACTCAAGTATTGGGCCCTCACTGGGTGAGGATCACAGGTTCAAGGACAGCCTCAGCAAGTAGTGAGACTCTCATCAACCTAGTGAGACTCTGTTTCAAAATAAAAATAAAATAGGGCTTGGGGTGTAGCTCAGAGGCAGAATGCCCTTGGGTTCAATCCCTAGTCCTACGAAACAAAACCAAACAAAAGAAAACAAATCCAGTATATTTCAATGTATCAAAAGATTCTTCCCTTATGTTTAAAAATGATAAATCTGTCAAACTGCAAGACATTTTTATAAGAGTTTAGGCAAGAAACATTATTAACGGTGTCATAAATAAGTATTATAACTTTATTAAAATGAAAAGACAATATTCAAAATAATGCAACAAAATGAATAAAATCCTTTGTCCAATACTGTACACATAATGCAGAAATCAGTGCATTTTTCTAAAGCATGTTTTAACCTTCATTTAGTTCATACTAAAATATAATAAGCTTTAAATAGCTCAAATATCATTCAGCAGTTTAAACTGTAAACAGCTTGTTTAACTGTTAAGAGAACAACGCAGTCAAGTTGCTCCGTTAGCGAGCACCTTCTCTTTTGTGCTTACTGATACAAGACAAATGCATCAGAGGATGTAACACAGGAAGAACACACGCTCTGGGTCGCACTGATCTGGAGGCAGTGAAGCAGCCAGCTGGGAGAGTGTTCAAAGCAGGAAGATGCTGACGTGACCTCTGGCATTAAGACATGCGTGTTATTGGTCAGAAGTGTTTTACTTTAAAAGCAAACAATCCCCAGGGAATACTGAATAGGAACCAGCAACACAAGGCCAGCTTGTGTTGTACTTGTTTATTAATACAGTCTAAAAAAACAAAAACAAAAAACACAACACACATCCCCACACAATTCTCAATCACATAGCTAACTGCTTCATTGCTTTGCAGAACTGACATCCCAAACACTGTGGCTGGCGAGCCTTTCCATCTCACTCTGTCCTGTCCTGCCCACCTCAAGGCCCGCGCTCAAACAGGCCACCTCAGTGGGGGAAGAAAGCAGGAGTTGTAAGGAAACACTATTTACGCATTCTCATTTTTCAAGATGTGAGGACATGTATAGATAATATGGTTGCCGAATAAACCACTATCCCTCGACAAGACAAAAAATGAAAGCTGGAAGTATGAGGCCTTGGAATGGTTTTGAAACCAGGCGGGTACAGGCATGGTGAAGCACGCACGCACGCACGCACGCACGCACGCACGCACGCACGCCCTGCCCTCCGCAGAGAAGACTGCTTGCAAAAATAAACCAAACAGAATGTAGCAGGCCCAAGAGCTGGGCCTCTCCAAACTTACTAAGCCAAAATAATTTTTTTGACTCTGATCTAAACAACACTGGTTTTTCTCTTCCATTTGCTCAATTTTCAGCCTCTCAGGCGCCATTCCTCCAGCTTGAGTTTTTTATTATTTTGATATATATTACTCTAAGATAGTAACTAGTCGGTTAACCTGCAGCTATGGTCTACGGTTATACCACAAATTTATACATAGGTATATAGTGTATGCATATATGAAAGTTTCCCCATCCTTCCCTCCCTGCTATCACATCTTTAAATTATAGGCTTGAATAAACTTTTTCTCCAATGTTAACAAAATCAGGAATTCTCAGCACAACGGCACCTCACAGCTGCTCTAGATGTTTGTTAAGAGAGCGCGCAGGGAGTTCCTCTCGCACTCTGACGGACTGTTCTGTGAGCCTTCGCCAAACTGGAAGCCGAGAACCGCCTGCTCCCATGACCCCTCTGCGGAATGTGACCCCCACGTCTAGGGAGAGACCACGTAGGCCAAGTGTTTGCGCTTCGGGTGGCCGCCCGCGTCCACTCTGGCCTTGGAGTCCAGCTTTTCCGTGGGGGGAACCACGCTGCAGTCAGCGGGTAGCGGCGGGATCTGGGGGCCTGGGTGTGTTTCTTCTGCTTCCCTGAAAAACTTTTCGAATTTGTCTAGGTACGGTGGCCTCTCAGGTAGGAGGTAATAATGCGTCGAGCTGACCTTCTTTCCGTTCTCGATGATGGGCAGGATGCAGGGAACCCTGTTGGCAGACCCCTCGCTGTGCTGTCTCTGCAGGGCTTTGCTGCTCACGTACTTGGGGTCGGGGGCAAAGCTCTGCGTGGGGGGCATGACCCCATTGAGGTAAGATGGAAGGCTTTTCGGACTGGGCGTGCGGGAGTTACTTCGTGACAAAGGTTCTCTTGGCGGGACTTTGGGGGGCCTGTCTTCGTCACTGTACGTGCTGGAAGTGACTTCTGCCGACCACCTTCTATAATCTGGCTTTACTGGCCGGGGAGGTATGGGAACCCTGGGGGGGACCTCAGGTTTGTCTTCATCGGAGTTAGGAGAAGCTCTCTGTATGCAGCTGGCTATGCGGATGGCTGGCTTGTTAAATGATCCGGCCGGTCCTGAATGAGACCTTCTTAATCTGCGGTGGGTCTGAGGTGGAGGAGGATTGGGACTTGGGATGCCTCCATTTTGGTCGGATGCGCAGCTGAGATCTGCTACAGAAACAGCTGGGGTGTCGAAATACGCATAGTTGATCTGCCCACACCCACGGAAGCTCCGCCTGCCAGGAACATCGTATTTGAAGTCCGACAGCGCGGAGTCTTCTAAAAGGAAGTCTGTATCCGAGCTAGTCAGGTATTCCACCTCACAGTCCGTCTCATCCAGAGAGAGGCCTTCGGAGACGGGCAGTGGCGGGAGGGGCCGAGAGCCCCGCTCACAGAGCGCCGCACACGGGAAGAGGGGAGCGCAGTGCTTGACCGGCGTAAGTGGAGGGGTGGAAGTGCAGACCCCGTTCACTGAGAGTTTCTTAAAGCCACATACAACCTGGTCCTCTTCGCACTGTCCCAAGCTTTCGCTGGGGGGAATAAGAAGGGGGGGCAAGCTGGACTTTTGTGATGGACCGTTTTCCGCAAAGAAGTGGCCATTCATCGGAGCAGACTGTGAACTGCGCCCTAGAATGAACAAGGGATGTTCATAAAGATCCACACCCCTCTCCCCGCCATGAGGGAACAGCCCTCGCTCCCTGCGCCCCTCCGGCTCCTCCAGGTTACGGAAATGCCTGCCTGCCAGCCCCGAGCACCCCTGCAGCCACCACGGCTGTAATTAAGAGCCAGAAGATGGAGCGTACACGTGATCGGCTTCAAAGAACCAATTATCTCTTCCATCTTCCTGGGACATGAGCCTGGCACACACCCACACATCCCAGCAAGCTTTGTGACGTGTGCAAAATTCGCAGAAGACGAGCAGCATATAATTTACGTGCGTACCACGCTACGCCAGCGCTGCCATTTGAGACATGCGACAGTACAAGGCACGCCGGGCACGAGTGAGATAAGACAGGTCCTTACTGCGAGCGCATCACTCACTCACAACGCAGCTGCCTGATCAACAGCACGACAAAAATCTAAGGGACACAATATTCACACGGGAAGGACCACGCAGACACAATTTTCTAAGCTTTAACATTTAAGCATTTTCAAATATGTATTTGGTAATACTAATAAAGATATCTCATCCTAAGTTTTTTTTTGTGTGTGTGTGTGGTACTGGGGATTGAACCCCGGATTATTGTACCTCTGAGCTACACCTCCAGCCCTTTTTATTTTAAAACAGGGTCTCACTAAGTTGTGGAGGGGCTAAGTTGCTGAGGCTGGCTGCAAACCTGGGATCCTCCTCTCAGCCTCCCAAGAACTGGGATTACAAGCGTGCGCCACCATGCCGTTTCTACAGGTTACTACGCGTCACAGCTGGACTTTTTAAAAGTTCTTGTCTTTCAAAGATCACACTGCCGCAAAGCTGTTCTCTGTAGGACTCAGTGACTGATACCGATAAAGGCAGTGGAGTACAACAGGTGGAGAAACACGCAATTATCTGTAGAATCTGCCGCCACTAGGGGTCAGACTATTGTTGGAAATGGTTCAGGTTTCCTCATTTAAAACATAATGCTGGAGGACAAGCCAATACAGCTCAGACTGCCAACTTCCTCTTGGCGGCCAGCTTCCCGGGGATTTCAGGATACGTACCGACGGACGGTAGGTGCTCCAGAGGAGGAGAGTTCAGACTGTAGGCCGTGGTGATTGGGCTGATATTTAGAAAGTTACTGAAAGGAAAGGAGAACAGTTTGGTCATGACAAGCGGCGTTATGTGTGTAATAGCACGCGCCGACCCCACGCACGGTGGCCCCGCGTTCTTGACTTACTTTTCAAAGCCACGACGGCTGCCCCAGCAGGTCTTCACGCTCCCCATGGCCTGGCCATTATGGAGGAATCCCGTTTTTAATGGGACTCTGATCTCTTGAGCAGCAACTCCTGCTGTTGACATTGTACCTTATTCTGCGATCTCTCCAAGTGTGAGAAGCCCAGGAACTTTTAAGTCAACCAGCAGCTTTCGTTCCCTAGGTGGGGTTGAGAGGAGATAAAGAGTAAAGGAAACGATTCAGAAATATGTCTATACGGATAGTCTAAATTACAGCGTGAACAGGTTGACAGAGTCCGGGGGAGGGGTTGTGGATCAGAAAAATTTAGTTGTAGGCTTTTGCTTAATTCTCCTTGTGAGGGTACTTTGGTGTGGATACTAAATTTTATATGTGTATGTTTTTGGTGTTTTTTGTAAATAATAATCCAAGACTTGAAATGTTTTCATTGAATAAGAAACGCACTGTCAGAAAAGCAGACCTTTTGCTACAAAGCCTGACAGCTACGTAACAAGTGCCATTCGCTTTCCCAAGCCCAAACCTCCCTGGAACCATTAAACTGGCCTCCTACGGTACGGCTCTCCTGAGCATGAAGCACAAGTAAAACCCACGCTAAGAAAGTAATCTCCACAATTACAGTACTTCGCCCCGCAGAACTTCTATTCACTAAAACCCAGCTCTTAGGCGAGATGCCACAGAACTGGGGCCTGCCTACCCCACAATCTAGCATTCCTTTGGATTCTGCATTTCAGGGTTGGCCACAGAAGACATATTCTTTAGTTATTACTTGCCGAAAAAAGAAATTGTTATATATGGAGACTCTAATTTCCATTATCCTGTGAAAATCAAGTTCTGCAAGATTACTAGTTTCAGTGGCAGCCTGGGACAACCTCCTCCCTCCCTTTAAAAGACAAACTTAAAGGCGCATTCTTCTCATTCTCCATTCACGTCTCGCCTCCCTGCAAGGCATGGAGTACCAAGGCTAGGTGCGTTTTCCCTAAACTAGTAGTTCCTAAACTTTAGGAACCCCCTCCCTTGTCAGACAGCTGCTTATTAATTTTATTTTTAATCTTGTTACATCCCAAGTGCTAACAACAATCTCTATGGTCTTCACATAGTCACATCCATTTACAATAACTTTGGGCCTTTTTTCCTTAGCCACCATGACGCTGCCAACTATCTGTAGAGCACCTTCTTGGATGTATATACACACACCATATAACAAGGTGTCACTCACTCAATACTTCCACACCAACTACCAAGTGTTTGTGCTGTACTCGGGACCAAGGAGGCCAGGAAGGTGACTATCACATGGATGATAGGAGTAGGGGGTCCACAAGGCCTTTTTAATTGCTCAGCAACCTGAAACCTATTATTTACAAATCTGTCACCACCTACTAGAGGTGAGCTCAGGATCAGAGGCTGTGCCCCAATTGCATTTTAATCATGGGTACCTGAAACATTAGTAGGTGCTCGGTAAGTGAATGTCTGTTGAGTAACTGATTGTACAATACCATCTTTATTAACACCAGTATCAACTGAGTAATGGTGTATAAGGTAGAGGGTCTTTTAAACTAAAAATCTAACCCCCCCCAAAAAACAAACCACACCACTCTGCAAGTATATATTATTCTTTCTTTCCACTTAAAAAGGAATGTGGATGGAGATAGTGCTGTTCTACTGGTTAGGTCAGAGATCGCAGCGGCAGAGGAGGAGGTCTGCCAATTACCAATTCTCTGCATTTTATTCTCCCCAAATTATGTTCTGATCCCAAAGATACAAGTTAAAAAAAAAAAAAATCTATCACTTAAGAAAGAGAAATCACCAGGTGGTCTTTTGAGGACTGGTTTTCACATTACTGAAGTGAAGCAAACGTGTTATTTACCATCAAGTAAAGCTCTAAAAAATTTAGAAACCAATTTTTAAAATGGCCAGCCTCTCCCTCTGTGTACCTAGCCCAGTGGTTTATCATGCTTTTTCTAAGCATTCTACAAGCACTGGCAAGACTGTAGGGAAAGTATCTGTGGTAATATAAAAATGAAAGGCAAGATAGGAAGAAGAATATGGTATTTAAGTAGTTTGAAAGCACACGTTGGAAGATTGTTCATCCAGATTACAGGAAAGTGCTGCAGGGGATTCGGAGGCCCAACCCCCACCTGTCGGCCGGCCAACAAGTACTACTAGTAATTACTGTGTGTCAGCCTCCTAATGCCATCTAAATCTTAGCTTTCAACAGAATGATTGTGTAACTATCGCCTCTGCTGAGATTGCCTTGGAATGCTAAACTTACATTTCAATGGTCGCTTAAAATTATTTATACGTTCTAGAAAAAGTTATTTTTTACTCATTGTTTCCATCACCTACTTGTTAGCTTTCTTAAGAAAAAAAAATTTTTTTAGTATAAAAAGAATTGTGTTCACTAAGCCAGCTCACTTCTGACCACAATAGTGTCTTTGTGTATTCATAGAAGGTGACCTGCCTCTAAATTTCAATGGGGAATTGTGAATGGGCCATGTTATGAAACTGTCCGAACTTCCTACTTGCTTGCATGGGAGAAGCAAGAAGGGCAATATAATTGCCATGTTCTCTTTTTGTGGAAAATAACTTCAAACTGAAGACCCAAAAAGTGCAATGTACCATAGGTTTAGAAGGAAACTTTCCAAAAAGTAATTTTTCCTTCAGATTATAAACTGAGGGTTTCTCCCACCTCTCTAAATACCTAGTATTCAGCCTGTATAGTGTGTGCGTGCGTGTGTGTGTGTGTGTGTGTGTGCGCGTGCGCACGTCTATTGAAGTCAATTTATCCAATCTCTGTTCCAGTGAAATCTGACTGTTGCAGTGTTTTAAATTTTATCTGGTTCCTTATAACTGTAAAACTAGTTCTGCTTTACAATTCATTAGGAAAACAGTTGGAAAAACATACCTATAAGGGAAAAAATCAATATCTAAAAGGGTACGATGACATTATGAAAATCAAAATTAGCATTGTTTAATAATGTTGAGCATGACAACTTTCCTCATGTTTATGAACCTTTTTAGTGGGTAGAAATGCAGGCAAACACCAACCCCAGATGTGAGCCACCTTTTTCTATTAACATCACTTTATTTATTTTCCTGGTGCTAGGATGTAACCCAGTGCCTCTCGCATGCTAGGTTAAGTGCTCTACCATTGAGCTACTTCCCCAGCCCCATGGTTTTTTGTTGTTGTTGTTCTGTTTTGTTTTTTAATTCAAGGGGGAAAATAAAAACTTGAAAACATCTGTTTTCTGAGGGTCTCCTACTTCTCTCTGCCCCCTCCCCGTTTCCACCCACTCCTGGCCCCACCTCTCGGCCGACAGTCCTCCAGTGAGGACACTTGCCTGCAGCCTGGCTCGGCGGCCAGCTCTGCATTTCCTATTGTCTGGTGATTATCTTTCCACCCGGATGGGTCCCTGGTATCTCAAATGCTACAGACCCAACTCCTCCTTTCACTTACTTCCCCCTCCAGCTCAGGGTCCAGGAGGAGCGCACCAGAGGCACCGCTTTTACCCTGAGTTAAGGGTGGTAAGCATTCAACTGCCAAGCTCCACAGGCTATTTCTACATTCCTTCCTATCTTATCCTCCCTTCCACTCACTGGTACCAATCTCCCCAAGTCTGAAAATACCCAACCCATACTACATACCAGGACCAGGTCACTACTCCTCAACTACCGCTCAAACTAAGATCTTCCACTGCTCCAGAACCTTCCAAAGCTCCAAAGTAAAGCCTCCCCTACCTGATGTGCACGCAAGGCGGCCACAGCATGGCCCTGACCTGCCTCTTTCAGCCCCTGCTTCTTTTTTCTCTACACCTGTCAGCATCCAACCTATCCTTTAAGGCTGGCTCTCCTTGGCCTCTGTTCCCCACATACCTTCCCTTTCATGAAAAGCTAGAGCAGCACCTCTTGGTTCTTGGGCTATTTTTTGCTGTGCCCAGAATCCCCCCCCCCCAAGTCTTTCAGGACAGGACTAGCATCTGACTTATCTATTTTTCCTATGGATCATTCATTTATAATATTTATTAAGTAGATACTGAGAAAATATCCACCTCATGTTTAAAAAAGCAATTACACGAAAGTCTCATGTAGGCTGTATGTCAGCAAAGAGCCAAGGGGAAAACGCAAAGGTTTATGAGATAAACTTAACACATACTGTGCAATACTGACTTAACAAGTCCAGGACAGCTTAAATTAATTTCTGAAACCCAAACTGGACAGTTTACAGGCTGAGTAAGAATGCTACGCTTCAATGGTTAACAGCATAGCTTTCTACTCTGGCTTGTTACTGTGTATTTACTTGAAGCAATTAGGGGAGTACTCTCTGAAAACAATGATTTTTACCTTTTCTTACACACTACTTCCTTTTGTATTATCCTTTGGTAGTGCACCTACTGTGTTTCTATTATTAAATTTAAGGTCACTTCCACCCCCACCCCCCAAAAAAAAGTTACACTAAAAGCACAAAACATTATTAAAGTGAAATCACATGCCTTAGCTTGAGGATAGTCTCTCTGAAACTGCTTTAACACACATACAGAAGCATGCACACACACACGGAGGCTACCTTAAGGCAGTAACCTAGATATGCTTACCTCGCCATCAGATCTCATTAATAAATCTCAGGAGCAATCCACAAGAGGGGGAGGGGCACATTTTTGTCATACAGCTCATCCAGTTCTGCCCAATGCTTCCTTATTTAAGAGTGTGATGTAATTTCCTTCTTTCAATCTGGTTCTAGAACCTGATTTCTGTTTATTCAGGGTGATAAATGGTCTTTTCAGCTACCTTTAACAATTACCTACCTACCTACCTACTTCCATAACCAGAAAAGACAAAAGGCAACTGTATTTACAACCCAAATTTCAGAAAAGAAACTGCCTGGAAACACAATACATTCCATGATTTTAGATCCTCCCCAAATATACCACTGTCTGCATATTTATGTTCACTTATAAAAATGTCTAAAGAAAATCACTTGAGAAAATGGAAAAAAGTCACTAATTTTATTGTGATTAATGTCTAAAGAATTAACAATCAGGGTATTGGACACATTAAATATTCATCTTAGCTCTTTTACAGAACTTTATTAATAATCTGAGAAAAATTACTGATTTGGTATTCATCTGTATATTCAGTGTTTATGACAGTTACAAGGTTGTGTAATCTAAATTTATTTTCTGAAAGCAAAAGAGTAATTTGCACAAATTTTCCAAAAACTAAGGCCCCAATTCAGAGTTCTCGGATTTCATTTTAGTAACCTATGATTTAGAGGTAGGGAAGAAAAGAGGCATCCTCCGCTGCGCTCTGCTACCAAAGAGAAACAGAAATAGCCTTTAACTCAAGTGCATGGAAGACTGTGGAGTGAATGCAACTAAAACACTCCTGCACGAATTCAAGCAGAAGTTGAGGGCTTCAGCAAAGATGTAGTTCCAGATGGTGAAAATGAGCATGTGTGTCTGTGTTTGCTACTCCTTCCTCAGAGGCCCTTTAACATGCCCCACGGATAATGGCCCATTTGTAGGTGGTGAAAATGGAGGCAAGAAGGAAAATAATTTATCTTCAGGACTGTCAAAATCAACATCAAATGATGTAACTTCTTCAATAATCCGCAACTTCCCAGCTAAGTATTTTAAGAAACTGCAAGCTAACAAAAACCCTATTCGCTCAACCACCCTAATCAATAGCCTTTTGATTCAACTCAGTCCCACACGACTTGAGTGTGATAGCAGGAAAGCAGGAGAACAGGAATGCACTCTTTTGTCCTTTGTCCTTTTCCTCCACAGAACCAGAATCATTGGTAAGACATGTACACACACAGAGGATGGAAAAATATTATTCCTTTTCGACACACATGCATAATAGATCTGTGAGTGCTATTGTAATCTTAATGACAATGAGCACAAAGAGCTAATGATGGGAAGCGAATACGTAAAACTTGAAATTTATTTAATAAGCATTTAAGTCACCCAATGGGCAACTCTGGATTGTTACAATTAATACATAACCATTAACACCAACCAACGTTCATCAGGTACTTATCTGTGCTAGGTGTTTCGTGTGCACTGATTCAGTTAATGCTCTCGTGAACCCTGCGAGGGGGGTCCCCATTGCTACTCTGATGTATTGACAAGGGGCTTGAAGCACAGTGAGTTAAGAAGCTTGGTCTGGGTCAAACCTGGTGAGAGGTGAGCAGGACAGTGACCGCAACACTGCCTTTCTTTGAGCCCTCGGCTCTTCCCGTGGTGGGTAAGATCTAACCTTGCACCACCACTGACTTTTACAGGTGGCTGCAGATACATTTTTGGGGGGATTTAGGTTGTTAGTCATTTTTCTTGGGTGACTTGTAGGATATGAAACTTCCTGTTTTACTTCCTCAAATTTTGCTCCTGGAAGTCAGTAATTGTACACTTGGCCTATGTATCCAAGATGGGTGGGTTAAGGTATCATTTTGACTTATCATGACCATGTGCAACAATTCTTCTGAAGCCCTCAATCTTTAATGATACACTGATGCCCCACCATGATGTAACCTGTTACAACATAGTATTTGATACAGCACAAGTCTGTCTCTACTCATAAAAGGGGTTACTACATATACCCAACGGGCCTTCTTTCACATACTCTCCCAGCATGGATCCCAATGATGGCATCACTGCCAGGCTCCAGTGTCAAATCTGCAATTTAATAGGAGAATACCTTATATTTGTAAAGTACTCTATAGATTACACAGCACTTTCTTACACATGATCTCACTTGATCCCCACAACATCCCTCTAAGAAGAGGCAGGATTATAATCCGCACTTTGCAAACGAGGAAATGAAGTAAAGCGAAACGTTCTGCTACGAGCAAAAAGGCCATGAGAGTTCTGCCCTGTGTGGCAGTATGCTCCCACTACTTTCACTACCTCACCTCGACAGTGTCTTCATTTTAGGAAACAACCTCATTCTCCTCCTAACACTCTTGCTTATAAAAGGGGAAACAGACCCAAAGGATTGCTAGGTGTTAGCCAACTACGGAGACAGGAACTAGAACTCAACTCAAGTTTTCAGTGCTAATTCTCAGAGGGCAAGGATTAATTCTTTTCATAAATACTTGTTAATGCTTATTGTGAGCCGGGCGTGGTGGTGCACGCTTGTAATCCCAGCATTCGGGAGGCTGAGACCGGAGGATCCGGGTTCGCGGCCAGCCTCAGCTACCTAGTGAGGCACTCTACAACTTAGTAAGACCCGGTTTCAAAATAAAGAATAAAAAATAGGGCTGGGGGTATAGCTCGGAGGTAGAACGCCCCTGAGTTCAATCCCCAGTACCGCAAAAAAAAAAAAAAAAAAAACATGGCTGCTGCCTGAAGTCTTCATCTAATGATGGGAGAGAGATGATAAATAAGCAAACAATTTCAGCAATTTCAGACTGTGATAACTTTCAAGGAAATGAACTGCATAGAGTGACAGGATAAGGAGGTGAGGTTAGGGAACCTCACACAGCAGGTCTTTCTAAGTCAAATTATAAGGATAGAAAAGAGGCAGCCATAAGAAAAGTCGGGAGAAGAGCCTCCCACCCAGAATGAATAGTATCTTCTAAAAGATAATCTGTAACTAGGCAAGTTTCATATCTGTGGGTCATTGCTAAGAGCTTTTGAATAATGCCTTCTCATCCTGACCAGCCTATTTCTTCCAATTTAAAAAGGACTCACATTCTTGTAGCCCAAGTCCTTCATTTTAAAGATACAGTCACTGAGGCCTGGAAGACAGATCCTTTTGAAATTTGAATCCCACACTAACTTTCTCTACCTCAACACTAATCCTGTTAGGCTAGTAACTTATCTTTAGCATTCTGAAGCTCACCAGTTCTATCTACCTTTACGAAGCATGTGTTTATGCTGTGTGAATGATGCCAGAACACCACAACTAGACTGTGTTTACCTAGTGAATTGGTTATTCGTTAGCTTTTACAAAACAAGGTCACATACCTGCAAAGGATGCTAAGCACATCCTCACGAGGAGGCACCAGTTCATATTTATTTAGATGAAGAGCAAGTTGCTTCTCTGGTAGAGGCTAGCCTACGACATTCAAATTCCTGGAATTACCCTGGGCACCACCTTTCCCCTCCTCTGCTCACCTTTCTAAAGCAACTAGATGGTATGCTGACAATCAGGTCAGTTTCAAGCATGTTAGATTGTACCTGTAATTTAGGCAACTTGCTTTCAAAAGCTACCATTAGTTATGAGCAGAAAGGAAGTATTATCTAGTTCAACTTCTGAGGAGCCGCAGTGAAGTTATCTTCATACAGAAACTCAGAACTACAGCATCATTAAGCCTCACAAAAGGGCGAAAAGCATTAAGAACTGAAAGCAGGAAAAGGAATTTATTGAAAGCAATTATTTTACCTGCCAAAAAAATAGGAATAATTTGGACATTTCAGAACAGCCATGAAAAACAGATTTGCTTTCCAACCCTTATCAGTGACTGGTCCAATCCTGCTGAGCCTTAAAAGGTAAAACATGCTTTCATGCATTTATTTATCAGTATCAACTATGTACATGGCCATATAAGATAAAAAGTTGTACATGGCAGAGTTCCTGCCCTTAAGGAGTTTACCATCTAATATACCTGCCAGGTTATACATTGATCATCCAAGACTTCTACCACCTATTAGCAAGTGGGTACCAGAAAGCACAGGTGAAAATAAACCTCTGCAGGAAGTGAGGGAAATGACAGTGTCTGAATCCAAGCTAACCCCCATGTATCTCTACTAACATCCAGAAAAGAGATGGGCTGATAATACAGTCAGCAGGTTAGCAAGAACACAGCTTCTTTTATTTTGATCTTTGCAAAATCTGATCTTCTACTGATATAGGTACCTAGACTGCCTTTGGTCTGTTTAAGTAAAATGTCTCTTAAGACTGTATAATTACAGAAGTGCAAAGAAATAGTTTTTAAGAAAGCAAGACTAGGTATAGTACACTTACATGTTTCAGTCTCAATAAACCTATACTCGCTTCATCCTTCCAGATTTACAAAAGCTTGAAACTTCGCAGAATACTTGTTCTCCAGGAGGAAAAAAAAAAAAGCATTTTAAACCTCACCTTTCTTCACCCCTGACAGTTGCCTAGAAACCAGTCCTGCCCTACCTGTGTTGCAGGTGTACCTCAAGTCACCAACACATCTCTTTTAAAGCTACAGTCTCTATTCTACCTGCACTTAAGTTTATGACTAACAATCTATTCACATTTTTATCAGGTAAGAGACTGGTTTCTTTCAAGCAATGACGAAATCCTAATAAAGACCTAGCAAGCACCAATACAGCACCAATCATGGTTAAAGAGTCATCTAATTTGTACAAGGATATAATATACAGAGTGTAGACACGAAGTTCCCAACGAGTGTTCACGTTTTTTAACACGGAATTCTGCAGTTCCATCAAAGAATCTCTTTTCTACAAGAGGAGGTAGGACACGGCGCAGCTCGGGCGCATTTTAAGATGAAGTCTAGGAGAGACCAGGCGGAGGGAAGGAGGCTGGCTGACCGCGACTGAGAACCGACAAGCAGCGACCGAGCCGCGGGCAGCCTCCCACCGCAGCGTTTAGGGCAGGATTTATGGGCACACCGTGTTTAGCAGGGTAACTCAACCCCGACTGAAAAACCCCAACGGGGGGGACCGCACCAGCCCCCCCCCCGGGGCCCGAGCCGCTAGTCGCTGCCCGCGCAGCCCCTCTGGGCTGGACGTGTCCCGGGAGCCGGGTGCACGGCCCCGGCGACCACCGCCCGCCGCCCGCGGCTGCCCCAGGCCCGTCCCCGCGCCGCCCTCGTCCCGGGACCCTCTCCACGCTCCCGCCCCCGCGGCCCGCCCGCGCAGCGCGCCAGGCCCCTTACCCCGGGGAGCGGCGGCTGCCCCGCGGCGCCCTCCCGCGCATGTCCGTCCCGGCTGGCTCAGCGCCGCGGGCTCAGGGGCCCGGACATCGCGCAAGCGCCTCGCGCTCGCTCCCTGGCTCCCCGGCTCGCTCGTGAGCTCGCTCTCCCGCTCGCGCTCCCCGCCTCGCACTCGGCCGCCGTCGCCGCGCCGGGCGCGCCCGGCTTATATAGTGTGCGTGACGTCGACGCGGGATGCCCCGCCCCCGCCGGGGCGGTGAGTCTCTTAAAGGGGCGATGCTGCGGCCGGCGCGTTGCTGTGGGCCCCACCCCGGCATCGCTGGGAGATGCTGCCAGGCGGGCCGCGGCCTCGCGCCTCGCCTCTGCGGGGTCCGTGCAGCAGCTGTCCTCTCCCTGGTCATCTGGGTTTCCTCAGCCGGGCGCGCACGGGGTCTTCCCTCCTTTCTAGCTCCCGGGAGGATGTTGCATGTTTTGTTTGTTTGTTTTTTGCTTCGTGGCGGAGGCCAGGTAGATGGGCAGGTGGAGCGCGCACTGGGGCAGCGTGGGACAGGGACAGTGAGGATGGCATGGCACATTAAGGGGCAGTGAGGGACAGCGGGGACGGCGAGGGACCTGGGGGGCCAGGGTTGGCATGGGACTGTGAGGGTCCATGATGGATCGCGTGGACGGCAAGGGTGGCGAGGGACAGGGTTGGCAGTGATGGAGGGCGAGGGGCAGCAGGCCACGTTGGTGACCGAGGGCCAGGGCTGCTCAGGTGGGCCGGCTGACCCTCGGAGCCACGCCCACCCCCGAGGCCCTCAGTGTGGCCTCCGTGTTTACCTGTCAGACCCACGCCGGCCTCCGTGTCTCTTGGCACGGGCGCAGCCACCGATGCCCAAGGACAGCGCCAACACGCCTGCGGGAGGAGGTTCCTGGGGGCGCCAGTGATGCAACCTTAGGCTTATAGTTTAACCGTAAAATAAATAAGACGCATGATAACAGACCAAGAGTGGCTAAAGTTAAGAAAAAAAGCAAACAGACGGAAACCCTCCAGTTTTAACTAGAACAAATTCCCTGAAGGGCACGCTCCTGAGTAGAGGCCAGAGACCTGCCGCTGACCCCCTCAGTGTCCAAAGAGCCCTTCTTGCAGTTCCGCAGTCAGGCCTGATAGTCATTTAGCGCTACCTAATTGGGGCAGTTTAACATATGGAATGAGATTCTGGCCTCATTATCAGGTTAACTATTAACTCTGCGTCCATGAAATGATTTGCCTTTTCTCTACCATTATTTACTTATATTCTTTTGTAGTTCAATACAAGGACCTAATTTTGAATTCAAAGCCTTAAGCACCGAACAAACAACCCGGAAGTATCCCTCTCAGTTGCAAGACAAATGTTCAGCACAGAGAACAGCTATCTTTTTTGTGTGTGTGTTTTTCCCCTGAGGGTTCCTTCTGGCCTATGTAAGCTGTTGGATCATTTTCACGCCCGTGCTATTTATCAACAATTCCCTTATTCCACCTTACCTATCTTCTTACTTATTGCCATCCACTTGGAATTATTTTACGATTATGGAAATTAATCTAAGTGGATTGCTGATTTGCTTACCGTATTAACTAGGCTTTTTGACTCACAGAGTGTCTACCCAACCCTCCCCCAGATGCTGTTATCAGTGTTAAAAAATAAAGTAAAATAAAAAAAAAAAAGATCCGCCTGAGAACTTGCCAGAGAACATCCTTTCAGACTGTCCAGTACAGCTCTTACTGAATGAGGACCTACATGAGCTCCAGTTTCATCTGAAAGGAACCCTAGTTGCGCTATTTCCAGCCACCACAATACAGTTGTAATTCATGCTCTGGCCCTATTGGTGTGCTTTTACATTCCCCTATTCATAAAACAGTGATAATCACCAGAGCAACCATCAGACACACCCCTTGGGTAGAGAAGGCAGATCAACAGGATACGCACAGCAGCCTGGTGTCCTCTGATGTGCTAATGTTTTGGTAAAGGATCCAAAAAAAAAATCACAGAATCCTGTGAGTAATGCATGATGAATCCGAATTTTCTCTTCTGATCTATTTTGAACTTGCAAAATAAGCATTTCATTTATTCACTTTGGGGGAAAACCAGTTCAAGCTGCTAGTTTACAGAAATTAGCTCCTAATTGCATCCACGTACTAAGGTTTTCTCAGCTGTGGAGGAATTACATGAGAAGACTTTAACGCCCCACAAACCTTTTACCTAATAGCCGACTTAGTGATATTTTATAATAACACGGATCTGTCAATAATATTAGAAGATATTTTGGGAAGGCTTTGAAAGGAAACTGCAGAGCAATATGAAGTAATTCTAGCATAATATGTTTATCAACTGATTACTCATTGGCTTCTAACAGATATGAACACCAGATAAGACAGTTACTGAAAATGTCCTTTTTCCAGAACCTATATATATCTTACAGTTCATCTAATGTTGAAGCCGTTTCCCAGGGAATTTATATTAGCTGATTGTTGTTTATTAGATCTTAAACATTAGACTTAGGCAGATGTGGTGGCACATGCCTGTTATCCCGGTATCCAGGAGGTTGAAACAGAAAGATTGCCAGTTCGAGGCCAGCTCAGCAACTCAGCGAGACCCTTCGACACTTGGCGAGATCCTGTTTTCGTGGTACTCATCAAAAAGGGCTGGGAGTGTCGCTCAGAGGCAGAATGCCCTGTGTTCAATTCCCAGGTTGCGTCACATTGACCCGAATTGTCATTTTGTCGTCCCTTTTCTTTGGGCCTGAGGAGACGTTTTCCTTGGAGCAAGGACAAGCTTGAGGTTCTGGCTCAGAAATCCAAGAGTCAGCCGGGCGTGGTGGCGCACGCTTGTAATCCCAGCATTCGGGAGGCTGAGACCGGAGGATCCGGGTTCGCGGCCAGCCTCAGCTACCTAGTGAGGCACTCTGCAACTTAGTGAGACCCGGTTTCAAAATAAGAAAAGAATAAAAAAATAGGGCTGGGGGTATAGCTCGGAGGTAGAATGCCACTGAGTTCAATCCCCAGTACCGCAAAAAAAAAAAAAAAAAAAGAAATCCAAGAGTCATAGACAGTGTTTTCCTGAGATAGTGCGCCTGTCAAGGAAATCCCACAAGCCATCTATCTAAGCACGAATATGCCAGACAAGGGCTTTATCAAATGTAGATTTATATTTATGGTTTTGTTTGTTTGTTTGTTTGTTTGTTTTTGCGGTACTGGGGGTTGAACTCAGGGGAGTTCTACCTCCGAGCTATACCCCCAGCCCTATTTTTTTTTTTTTTTTTGCGGTACTGGGGATTGAACTCAGGGGCATTCTACCTCCGCGCTATACCCCCAGGCCTACTTTTTACTCTTTATTTTGAAACCGAGTCTCACTGAGTTGTGGAGTGCCTCACTAGGTAGCTGAGGCTAGCCGCGAACCTGGATCCTCCGGTCTCAGCCTCCCGAATGCTGGGATTACAAGCGTGCGCCACCACGCCCGGCACCCCAGCCCTATTTTTATTCTTTATTTTGAAACCGAGTCTCACTAAGTTGCGGAGTGTCTCACTAGGTAGCTGAGGCTGGCTTCGAACCCGGATCCTCCGGTCTCAGCCTCCCGAATGCTGGGATTACAAGCGTGCGCCACCACGCCCAGCTTATATTTATGTTTTGATGTTGGAATGCTATAGAAGAGTATATACTTGTTGGGTGTTTTTTTTTTTCCCCTCTTGATTATAGGTGTTTTGTGTTTCCATTTGTTTATAAAGAAATATTTTCCAGCAAGATACTTTTTGCATTATCCTGTTAGTCCCAGAGCCTTTATTTCTGTCTGTACATGAAAAGAAATGTATGTTACACACTTTTCTTACTAGTCTATAGGTAAGTGTGCAGTGAACAAATACAGTATTTCTCATAGTCTAGGGCACCGTCTGGGGAACAATCATGCGCAGGCTGACATATGACATGTGCATATATATCATATATGTGTGTGTACATATATACATATATATCCAGTAAACTCTGTGGATTATTTTAAAACATTCATACTTATAAAAGCCCAAGAGTTATCAATGAAGAACGCCATATTGCAGTGGAAGTGTCCATTGAGCTTTCAATCTTAGGAGCCATTTGAAAAGGAGCACAAAGAGTATTTCTTCATAGCATTCTGCTTTTTCCTTGTGTAATTAGGGATACTACTCTCCCCGCATTTTCTCCTAAAATAGGGATATATATATATATTTGTATATATGTACACATATATATGCATACACACATGCACACACATATACATACATACATAATGAACAAATTGTACAGGCACACACACACACACACACACACACACACACACACACGCAGGACATGTAACCTCTGAGAAGACTTCATGAGCTGGTTGTAATAGTCCATGGTTTTAGGTGTAGGGTCAGGGCTTAACTAGTTTTTCTTAGTAATGGTTTTGGACAGGGTAGTTATGTAGTTATATAGTTACGTTTAGTTGAACCATCTTCCATGTACCTAATACTTTAACACATATTTAACAAATATGTTATTTGTCGTTAACATATATTTGCTGCCATTGGTGAACATTGCATTTCTAATTTCGTCTCATCTCTAGAACCTATAAATATGAGAAATTTTTAGTACCCTGTGGATTTGTTAATTTTTGTGTGTGTGTGTGTGGTACTGGGGATTGAACCCAGAAGCGTTCTAACTCCGAGCTACGCCCCCAGTCCTATTTTTTATTCTTTATTGTGAATCAGGGTCTCACTAAGTTGGGGAGGGCCTCACTAGGTAGCTGAGGCTGGCTGCAAACCTGTGATCCTCCTGTCTCAGCCTCCCAAGTACTGGGATTACAAGCGTGTGCCACTACACCCGGTTTGGATTCATTAATTTAAATACATAATCTGGACACCTTCAAGGTCATTTTATTTTCAATTTCTCTTAAGCATGAAACGGACTTCAAATCTGAATCTTCATATTTAAACATTTAAGGATTTTTGTCCCAAGGAAAATGCTGTATTTCCTATTAGCTGGCCAGTAGGGTGTGCTCTAGTCCCTTCCCAAATTAATTAATTAAAAAATATTAATGTCAACTCCTCATTAAGAGATTTCAGACACGCGTTCCACTTCTTCATCGCCGCCACCTCCACATCCTAGGTGTGCTTGTGTAGATACAAGCTACAGGTGCGCGCACTTCACAGACGGAAGAAAAGGAAGCTTTGGGGTGCTAACTCCTTTGGTTTGGTCCAAAAATAACTCGGTAGTGTCTGACCAAATCGGTGCCTTGGTGACAGGCATTTTCTGTTCTTCTGGATAAAGAAGAATAAGAAAAAAAAAAAGGGGTGTAGTGACGAAGAGCATGCCCTGGCCTCAAGGGTTTAGGTTCCGACCCAACTCTGACTTGGCGGCGTGGCGTTGGGCACCTGATCTAACCTCTTGGTGCCTCGTGATATGGGGATGAGTGGTTCCTACTCCATAGGACTGTGGAACTGTGCAAGAGCGCTCAGAACACTGCCTGGGGCCATCAGGGTTCAATAAATGTTATCTGTTTTCATTATTATCATTTTTTAAAATGTGTGTGTGTGTGTGTGTGTGTGTGTGTGTGTGTGTGTGTGTGTATTGAACCCAGGGGCATTCTACTTCTGAGCTCTACCCCCAGCTCTATCTTATTTTTTACTTTGAAACAGGGTCTCGCTAAGTTGCTGAGAGCCTCCCTAAGTTGCTGAGGCTGGCTTTAAACCTTCCATCCTCCTGTCTCAGCCTCCCAAGTACTGGGATCGCAGGCATGTGTCACCACACCTGGCTTATTATTATCGTCACTATTCTCATTGTTTTTCTTATATACTCTTTGAGAGATTTTTGAACATCTTTCATTGTCAGAATTCCAAATTCTTGATTGCTTATGATCTGATTTCATTTGTCCAGAAGGTGGTTTCCTTAAATCCAAAGAGCACAAATGATTCAAGACATAAAATCCCTCACTTGACTCTGCAGTATTTCATCTTCAGAGACTATAAAGCCTTCAGACAACGAAAGGGTTCTATAAGCTAGGCGTGGTGGCGCACGCTTGTAATCCCAGCATTCAGGAGGCTGAGACCGGAGGATCTGGGTTCGCGGCCAGCCTCAGCTACCTAGTGAGGCACTCCGCAACTTAGTGAGACCCGGTTTCAAAATAAAGAATAAGAAATAGGACTGGGGGTGTAGCTCGGAGGTTGAATGCCCCTGGGTTCAATCCCCAGTACCGCCAAAAAAAAAAAAAAAAAAAGGGTTCTATAATAGTGAAGTTTCAGGCACCAGCAATCCAGAGATATGCTGAGGGCGGGAAAGATCTTAGCATCTCTGAAGGAAGGCAAGCTAACCAGCAGCTGTAAGTCTGGGAGCACTTACTTAAAAACAGCCACAGTCACATTTCTCTCTCGCTCGCTTTCTTTCTTTCTTTCTTCTTCTTCTTCTTTTTTTTAATAGAGCCAGGTGGGGTGTGGTGGCACATGCTTGTAATTCTAGTACTTGACAGGAGGACTGCAGGTTCAAGACCAGCCTCAGCAACTTAGGCCCTCAGCAACTTAGTGAGACCCCTGTTTCAAAATAAAAAATAAAATTGGGCTGGGGATATAGCTCAGAGGTAGAATGCCTGTGGGTTTAATCCCCAGTAAAACACACACACACACACACACACACACACACACACACACACACAATTTAGTCTGTGCATAAACATAAAGCCCCTGCAGAACTTCTTGATATGAATAGATTTGCATTTTTTTTCTAAAAGGCAAGGCCAATAAATACACTAAATGATTGGAAATTGATTTGAAAATGGTGGGGTTTTACAATCCACGTCACAACCACAAAACCGTGAGGTAAGTGTTAAAGTTAAGTAGTTGACTTCCTGCTTTTCTCTTCGTTCTCTTGTCCTTATGACTAGCACATGAAATTGCTTTCTTTGAGAAGTTCCTGGGCCCTCTTCTGCTGTGCTCATCCTAAGGAGGGTCTGGAATAAATCTACCATCCGGTGTGCGAACAGACGAAGGAACTCCTTCAACTAGAGCGGTTCCTGGGAAGCCTGGTCCTCGTAGAAGAATCGTTTGAGTTAAGAACAAGCAGGTACAGGCGGTGGGTGCAGGGAGTTTGTTGCAGTTGTGGTACAGGGGAGGTCCTGGATGCCGCATAGAAATTTTGGGAGCATCGCAGGGTTCTGTGTTCATTCATGGGAATCATAAAGTACCCATTCATCTCTTCATCCAGTATTTAGTAAGCTGCCCCTGGCATGCCAGTCACCGTCCTAGCGCTGGGTATAGACACCAGTAAGCAAAATGGATAGAATCTTTGCCCTCATGAAACTTACCGTCCAGTGGGGGAAAAGGGAGAGAAGTAAGCAGCAGATATGGAAGTGATTATAAAAGTCAGGGTGCTGTCGGAAAGTGCCGAGACAGAGGACAGTGGGGCCGTGGCGGGAGACGGGCCTGCTAGACTGAGTGGACAGGAAAGGCCACCCTGGGGGAGGCGACACAGGTGCTGAGACCCCAAGTGGGAGAGGGAGTCAGGAGAAGAGCCTGCAGGAAGTCGGGGTTCAGGACCAGCTCGAGGAAAGCCAGCAGAGGGGAGAGGCCTCGTGCGTTGGAGGAAGCGGGGGGAGTCAGTCTGAAGCCATTCAGGAGGCTGCTGTGGGTGTCCAGGGGAGAAGGTGAGGAGAGCTGACAAGGAGCAGCGAAGCCACAGGATTCCAGAAAGACGGGTTCTCCATCTCGGCGAGGATCTGGAACGGACAGGGCTGACTGAGTGATCGCCTGCACCGGAGCAACCAAGGGAAGGGAATGTCGAGATGACTCGGCCTGTGGCTTCCACCGAGTGGGTGAATGACAGCGGTTTATCGAGGGGAAGGGTGAGGGAGGAGCCGGGCAGAGTGGAGATTACCTAATGGGAGAAGGTAGGGCTGATAGGTAAGCAGAAGGGCTGAGGACTTGGGCGGGGATTCCGGCTGGCAGCCTCGTTTTGGGAAATACGGGTTGATGTTCAGTTTAGGACAATCAACCCCTTGGTGTCTATATATACTATTGCAAACGCTACGGGTAAGCTGGGCATGGTGGCACATGCCTATAATCCTAGTACTTGGGAGGCTGAGACAAGAGGATCACAAGGTTCAAGGCCAGCCTCGGCAACTTAGCAAGACTGTTTCAAAATTTAAAAAAATAAATAAAATAAAACAGCGTGGTACTGGTGATTGAACCCTGGGACATTCTACCTCTCAGCTGTTCTTCCACTCCCAATTCTTTCCTTATTATGTTTGGTTAAAAAGAAAATAGAACAGAAAACTGAATTTGGAACATCTATCCTCATGTTATCAGGATTTTTGTTTTTGTTTTTGTTTTTGCGGTACTGGGGATTGAACTCAGTGGCATTCTACCTCCAAACTACTCCCCCAGCCCTATTTTTTATTCTTTATTTTAGGTTGCAGAGTGCCTCACTAGGTAGCTGAGGCTGGCCGAGAACCCCGATCCTCCGGTCTCAGCCTCCCGAATGCTGGGATTACAAGCGTGCGCCACCACGCCCGGCTCCGGCTTGCTTTGTGCCCCAGGTGAGGCAGAACATCATGTTGGGGGGTGGGGGCGGAGGAGAGTTGCTCAGCTCACGGCAGAGAAAGAGAGAAACACCAGGGGCAAAATATAATCTCAAGGTCCAGCATCAGCAAAGTTTTTCTGTAAAAGGCCAAAATGTAAGTATTTTAGGCTTCGTCAGCTGAATGGGCTCTGTTGAAACTTATTAGGCAAAATTTTAATCACTGTTTTTAAAAAGCTAATGTTTCTCTTTTCATACAGATATTAAGTATATACGTGTGCATATGTTATATAAGCACACACCTTATACTTCTTTTGTGACTTGTTCATTTATCTTTTCTGTTGTGGCATTTGTCTTTTTTTTTTTTTTATTTCAAATTTTTATTTTCTGTGCTGGGGATTGAACCCAGCACCTCATGTGTCCTAGGCAATCTATTTCTTATCATTTTTATACTTAGAGATGAATTTATTATCTGTCACATATATTATCTATATTTCCCCCTTTAATGGACATTTTTCTTTTTGTTTATGGTAGTTTTTTTTAACCTTAAACATTTTTTAAATTTTGATGTAATTTCAAACTGACAGAAAAGTTGCAAAATTAGTGCCAAGAGCTTTCAACTGTTCCTCAGCCAGTGCTCTCAAGTTTTAACATTTTTTTGCATTTGTCTTATTCTTTTTCTTTTCTCTTTCTCTCTGTCTATAAAATTTCTATTTAAACTATTTACAAATAAGTTGTAGACATGAAACTATGACATTTAAAAAATATCCAGATTGCCGGGCATGGTGGTGCATGCTTGTAATCCCAGTACTTGGGAGGCTGAGACAGGAGAATCACAGGTTCAAGGACAGCCTCAGCAACTTAGTGACACCCTGTTTCAAAATGAAAACCAAAATGGGGGTGGGGGTGTAGCTCAGAGATAGACTGCCCCTTGGGTTCAATCCTCAGTACCACAAAAATAAATAAATAAATAATAAAATCCACATCGATTTTGAAGATGGACTTCATTTTTTGAGAACAGTTAAAATTCACGGAAAAATTGAAATGATAAAGGAGAGTCCCCACAGACCCCCACGGCCAATTTTACCCATTGTTAATATCTTACATTATTGTGGCACATTTCTTACAGTTAAGTGACCAATATCAATACGTCATCAGTAGCCAAAGTCCATGGTTGGTTCAGATTTTCCTTAGTTTTTTTTCCTGATATCCTTTTTCTGTTCCAGGATCCCATCCAGGACACCATAAAACATTTGGTCATCCTCCCCCCTCAGGTCTTTCTTGGCTGTGACAATTTGTCAGACCTCCTTTGTTTTCTTTCTTTTTTTTTTTTTTTTTTTTTTTTTGCGGTACTGGGGATTGAACTCAGGGGCATTCTACCTCCGAGCTACACCCCCAGCCCTATTTTTTATTCTTTATTTGAAACCGAGTCTCACGGAGTTGCAGAATGCCTCACTAGGTAGCTGAGGCTGGCCGCGAACCTGGATCCTCCGGTCTCAGCCTCCCGAATGCTGGGATTACAAGCGTGCGCCACCACACCCGGCTTCTCCTTTGTTTTCAATGACCTTGACAGTTTCAAAGAATACAGGTCAGGTGTACAGTAGAAAATCCCTTGTATAGTCGGAATGTCTGTGTATCCAAATTTTACATGTTGAAACTTGATCCCCAATGGTATGAAGAGGCGGGGCCTCTGTCAGGTAAATATATCTTTTTTTTTTTTTTTTTTTCGGTACTGGGAGTTGAACTCAGGAGCATTCTACCTCCGAGCTATACCCCCAGCCCTATTTTTTATTCTTTATTTTGAAGCCAAGTCTCACTAAGTTGCGGAGTGCCTCACTAGGTAGCTGAGGCTGGCCTCGAACCCGGATCCTCTGGTCTCAGCCTCCCGAATGATGGGATTACAAGCGTGCGCCACCACGCCCGGCAGGTAAATATATCTTGAGGGCGAACCCCTCATGGATGGGATTGATTAGTACCTGTTTTATTTTATTTTATTATTTATTTTTGTGGTACTGGGGATTGAACCCAGGGGCATTCTACCTCTGAGCTATACCCCCAACCCTACTTTATTTATTTATGTAATTTTGAAACAGGGTTTCTCTAAGTTGCTGAGGGTCTCACTACATTGCTGAGGCTGGCAGTGAACCTGAGATCCTCCTGTCTCAGCCTCCCAACTACTGGGATTACAGGCGTGTGCCACCATGCTGTCTGGGTGAGCGGCCTTTTAAAAGGCTGAAGAGGCCAAGTTGTCTCTTCCTTTTTCCCTATGAGGACACAGAGAAGGAATGGGAAGCGGGCTCTCACCAGATTCCAGAATTGCTAGTGGCCCGACCTTCACCTTCTCAGCCTCCAAAACTGGGAAATGATCATAAAGTTCCTGTTTTACGTATCAGCTGCTCAGTTTATGGTAGTTTGAGAGACTAAGACAGTCCCTCTACTGGAATTTATCTGATGTTTTTCTCATGACTTAACTTGAGTTATCATATTGGGGATTGAACCCAGGGGTGTTCTACCTCTGAGCTATACCCCCAGCCCTATTTTTTAAATTTTGAAACAGTGTCTCGCTAAGTTGCTGAGGCTGTCCTCAAACCTGTGCTCCTCCTGTCTCAGCCTCCCAAGTACTGGGATTAGAGGCATGCGTCTTCACACCCGGCTCTCTATAATTACTGAGCAAAGGAACACACCTTTATGTAGAAATGATTTAGCTGCCTGGTGACACCAATTCCTATTTTCTTTTTCTTTTGTGGTACTGGGGATTGAAGCCATGGTCCCTCTACCTCTGAGCTACACCCCTAGTTCGATTTTTAATTTTTATTTTGAAACAGAGTCTCCCTAGAACCTAGGATCCTCCTGTCTCAGCCTCCTGAGTATTGGCATTACAAGGGTGAACCACCATACTCAGTTAATTCTTATTTTTATTCACTCAATTAAACTTCTTAAATGTTTGATCAGTTAAATTTTCCACATCCTACGTTTGATCTTTTCCAGAAGCCAATGAGAATATTTAGCAAAATGAATCTGAGTGATTTATTTGTGCAAAAAGAATGAATTTCCTAAGTCATACATCCGACACCCACATGATACCTCATCTGTGATGTCGGGAAGGAACATATTTGCAAGAGAAATTTGATGCTCAATTAGCGTGTTTTAATTTAGTCAGTGGATTTTCCATCTGGCTCTTGTGTGTTCTGGAGGGTGAACTAAAGCTGTGTTAAAAGCTTGGTTGGGTTGTGAGATTGGGTCAATTAGGTATAAAGAACATTTAGCAGAAATTGGATTTCATAGATCTTCGAACTGTTTCCTCTTTGTTGTTGTTGTTGTTAGTTACAGAATGCTACTTATTTTGCAATTACATACCTTAACATAAATAGTTTAAAGCAAGAAAGAACTTCACAAAACAGACGGTGGAGCCAATTTTTTTTCTGTCTAGAGAAACTGGAAATTTATGAATATAGAGGTATCTGGCAGATAAGTAAATACTTCCTTCTTCTAAGACATAAGGCACAGACTTTACTTTAAATAATAACATTTTGTATAACTAACAACTGTTTTTTTAAATGTTATTCTTATTGCAGATACAGAGAGACAGACATAGGCACGCGCTCGCACACACACACACACACACACACACACACACACACACACGAGAGAAAAAGAAAGAGAGAAAGCTTTTCAACCTTCCCTGTGGTGGGTGCATGCACATATATTGAAATTAATAACTAAGCTCAAGAGCCACAGGAAGAATCCTGGAGAAAATCTGCCTATTATAAAAGCAAAGTCTTCACTGCAGGCTTTCATTTTTACAATTGTATCTAAAACTAGAGGGGATTCCAGATGTAAAGGATCCTAACAAAGAAATTCTGTTTTCACTTTGTGGAATGTTGTCCAAAGAAATTCTGTTTTCCATTTTATGGCATGTTGTCCTTTTAGTCCACATCAAGAAAGCATATACTCTATTTTCATATTATGCTTTCTGGCCTTCTGTTTTAACGTGTATGTGTATGTATGTGTGTGTGTTTTACTGGGGATTGAACCTAGGACACTCTACCAATGAGCTACATTCCAAGCCCTTTCTATTTTATTTTAAAACAGGGTCCCACTAGGTCGCCAAGGCTGGCCTCAAACTTGCACTCCTCCTGCCTCAGCCTCTCAACTTGCTGGAGTACAATCTTAGATAACAGACATTACCCACTCCCTTTCTTTACTTCCTTAAGTTTAGACACCCCTCCCAGGCGTCCTCTTTTGTAGTATTTTTGCCGTACTGTTGAGTCACATTTATACTTGATTATTTCTTAAGTTTTTCCCCCATTCTTCCATTCTGTATGCTATCGTTTGGATCTTGAATGTCTCCAAAGGTCGGCATGGGGCACTATCAGAAGGTGGTGGAACCTTTAGGTGAAGCCTAGTGGGAGAAAGGTCATCAGGGGATCAGGGGAGTACTCTTGAAGGGGATAGTGGGACCCCAGTCCCTTCCTGTCTCTTTTTGCTTCTAGGCTGTCAGGAGGTGAACAGGCCTCCTCCGTCACACATTCCCACCAAGATGTGCTGTGCTGCCACAGACTCAAAGCAACAGAGCCAAGCGAGCAGGGATGGACTGAAACCTCTGAAACTGTGAGCCCAAACAAACCTTTTTCCTTATTAAATCAATTATCTCGGGTATTTTGTCACAGTGGCAGAAGGTTGACTAACACAGAATATGTAGACAAAAATTGGCATTTAACATTTAGATTTTTTTTTTTTTTTGCTTCTGATGAAAATGTCAGGTCTCAAATCCTCATGGAATATTAAATTTTAATAGGAAGGTCTAGTTGTGTTCCCTTTGACACTTCTTGGTTTCAGATGATTAGGAATTCATTATTTTTATGAGAGAAAGGTGATTGTGTACCTATAAAAGTTTTAAACATCTACCTTTGCTAATACACAATTCCAATTTCGTTCAATCATAACTACTCAGATATAATTGAAACAGCCTCAGGCATAGAAGTTTACGACTCAGACATTCAGTCCTTCCAGGAACCAAACCAGAAATTTCTCCATGTGTCTGTAGACGCTGAACCTCAGGATGCCTGTGAACATTTTACTGTGTTCCACTCTACCCTTGAGTTTGTTTCCCAGCCATGGAAAATGCCCATGAGAAAAAGTTGTGCAATTGCTAACTGTTAGTCACTTTATATTTCCTGTATTCCCTATTTAATTTCCCTGGTAGCTGGCAATAACATCCAAGATTTAAGTTGCTGAGGGGTATTCGGGAAAACCCACATAAATGTCTAAGATGAGGTTTGGCAAGCTCTGAATCTTGGTGACCTAACAATGTTATAACTAGAGATTTCATCAAACGGAGGAGGCAGGAAATCCCTAACACTGCCAAACGCCCACTGGAACTCATTGGTGTCTGAGGACCGTGGTTTGTTAGAAACGGATTCTACACAATTTTTAACTTGACAAAGCTGCTGGAATAAAAATTTGGACCTGAATTTTAGGTGCAAAGAGATTTCCTTAGAAAAAAAAAAAATGGGCATCTTAAGAAAATAGAAAAAAAAATTCTGTAAGAAGAGCTTACTGAAAAGAAGTAGAAAAAAAAATTTCTGCAAGGAGAGCTTACTGAAAAGCCAGACCCTGCTCCAGCAAGATGAGGCCTGAGTTTTGGAAAGGCTGCTCTTCAGGCCCGACCAATCAAACACAGCCGCAGCCCTCCTTGGGATGACAGGTTTCCCAGCCACACTTTTCTCACGCCCGAGAATTATGGACACAATCTTAAAATGAAGACAGCATGACTTAAATTGAAGAGTTAAACTTATCTTTATTGCTGTAAAAATGGCCTGACATGTTCTGAATTTTTATCAACCTACGAGTTGCTTACTAACTTATAAATTTTAGTTACCCCAAGGTACCTTTACCTTTTGTTCACATTTCGGTTTTTATTGTGGCTTTGATCTAAGAATATGATCAAATTCTGCCCCAGAACTTGATGACTTTTTACCAGAGAGATGTGTACCCTGGAAAGGAAATCGATTTCTCCGCTTATCCCAGCTCATTCTATCATATGTAGTGACTCGTCCTGGGCTACGTTCTCTGTCAAATTATTTGATATTTACTCCTAACATTTTGCTAAGTGTTGAAGTCGTTCTCTGCATAGCCATGCATCCCTCCGTGACAGGGACGTGGTCTCATAAACGTGCTGCTAGGCAGTTTTCTCATGACTCAAACATCACACGGTCCACGTAACACATCGCTGCACGTGGCTGATGCAATTAAGAGACGCCAGGTGCCTGCCAGCCTCACACAGCCGCAACGGACCGTTTTATGCTAAACTTTGTTTCATAGGTGGGAGTACACTCTAAAATAATGATGCGAAATAGCGTAGAGTAGGTAGATAAGCCAGTGAAGTAGTCATTGCGTTGGCTTTTGACAAGAACAACCTAGAAGAGGGAAGGTTTATTTGGCTCACGTTTCAGAGGTCCAGTCCATGGCCGGCCAACTCCAAGGCAGAAACATCATGGCGGAGGAGAGCTGCTCAACTAACTCATGGCAGCCAGGAAGCAGAGAGAGAGCAAGACCGTAAGGAGCCCGGGATAGATAGAGTCTTCAAGGCCACTCCTCCAGTGTCCGGCCTTCTCCAGTCATGCTCCACCTCTGAACTTTGCTACGCTGGGGACAGCTTTCAACCTGTGAGCGTTTGGGGGGGGGGGCGTTCCAGATCCAAACCATAATGGTAGCTTATTTATTTTTTATTATTATTATTATTTGCGGTACTGGGGATTGAACTCAGGGGCATTCTACCTCCGAGCTACACCCCCAGCCCTATTTTTTATTCTTTATTTTGAAACCGAGTCTCACTAAGTTGCGGAGTGCCTCACTAGGTAGCTGAGGCTGGCCGCGCACCCGGATCGTCCGGTCTCAGCCTCCCGAATGCTGGGATTACAAGCGTGTGCCACCACGCCCGGCTCGTAATGGTAGTTTATTATCATTACCAAGTATAATGTGCCGTATGGAATTTGTGCCCTACTTACAAACGCCTGGCAGTGCAGTAGGTTTGTTGGCAGCCCCACAAACACAGGAGGAATACACTGCGCTTCAACATTAGGACAGCTATGACACCACTATGCAATTAAAACACAAAAAAGTCCAGTTCCATCATCACTTTATGGACCCACCATCTTCTCCGCGGTCCATTGTTGACTGAAACGTTACGCGGCGCGTGACTGTCTATGTCCTCTTGCTGTGTTGCCGTCACGTAAGACACTTTTATTATACGACTTGGCTCATGAACCGAGCATTATGGTTTTATTGGTTAATGGCCTACCCCTCCACTCACCCCTCTTGCTGTGGCACCGAGTCAAGGCGATGCCACGGCCATCGGCTCCGCTCTCCTGGTTTTCTGCGCGGGCATCTTAGAACATGGGCCGTGTCCTGGCCGTCCCAGACTGGCGTCTACTCAGGGTCCTGCGACTCCTGGTGAGGGCAGACAATCAGAGCCCGGTCTGTGCGCGCAGAGTTGAAGTGTGTCCCCAGGCTGACGGCATCAGCCGAGACACTCCCTGGACTCCGACCCTGGCTGTCTACCTTTATTTACCAAGGCTGACGAAAGACCTCGAATAAGCTGGGTGGCTTAAAACCACAGCGAGTCATTCTTTCACAGCTCTGGAGGCCAGGAGTCCCAAAATCAAGGTGTCAGCAGGGCCGTGCCCTTTCTGTGACTCTGGGGGGGCCTCCTTCCCCGGTCTCCTCCCAGCGCCCGGCAGTGGCCGCCCAGCCCTGGCACTGGTCTCCCCCAGCTGCGTCGCCCCATCCTCCGCCTCTGTGCCCACGTGGGCTCTGTCATAGGGATTAAGGACCTCCACCGCTCCAGTGTGACCGCCTCTGAACCGGTCACAGCTGCAGCTACCCTGTTTCCAAGTAAGATTCTGAGATGCCAGGAGTGAGGACTTCAGCATAGCTTTTGGAGGCACAATTCAACCCATCACGGCATTGCAAGCTTGACATGCTGGGACAGAAACTCGAATCCCTCCCCTGGAAGCCTTCCACCTTCTTGGGTCCAGGGAGGCACCATTCGTGCGGTGGCGCGGGCTGGACACTGCGCAGGGGTCAACTTTGACCTCTCCCTTTGGGTCACACTCCTTACCCCCTCCGCTGGGGAGTGCCGCCATCCGCCCCTTCCCAACGCCTTCCTGTCTCCTGCTCTGCAATGGAGGCTCGGAGCCTCCTTCAAGTACGGCCCTCTCGCCTGGAAGAGGTTGCTCAGCCCCCTCCTCCCTGCTTTCCTTCTACCCTGGTTAGCAGTGGTCCCCAGGGGAGTCAGAGATGCCCTCGGGAGGGTGCCGTTCCCTGCAAAGGTCCCCAGGCCTCCAGGCCTTGCGTGCTGCCGTCTGACCCCACCTCCTGGAGCCCTCCTCGCTTGCTCCAGCTGCTCCCCCCCCACACCCGCTGCCTGTGTGAGCATTTCCTCCTCCTCCTCTTCCTCCTTTTCCTCTTCTTTTCCTCCTCCTCCTCCCCTTCCTCCTCCCCTTCCTCCATCTCCTCCTCCTCCTCCTCCCCTTCCTCCCCCATCTCCTCCTCCTCCCCTTCCTCCATCTCCTCCTCCTCCATCTCCTCCTCCTCCTCCATCTTCTTCTCTTCCTCCTCCTTCCTCTTCCTCCTTCCTCATCCTCCTCCTCCTCCATCTCTTCTTCTTCTTCTTCCTCCTCCTCCTCCTCCTCCTTCTTCCTCTTCCTCTTCCTCCTCCTTCCTCTCTCTTCTCTCCTCCTCCTCCTTCTCTTCCATCTTCAACTGTCTTCAACAGCTTTTTTTATGGCGCAATTTGCACACCATAAAATCCACCTGTCTTAAATGCACAACTCAGTGATTTTTGGCAAATTGGCAGAGCGTGTGAATATCACTACAGTCCAGTCGTGGAACATTTCTGTCACTCCGAAAGAGCCTCCACACCGTAGGTGACACAGTGGCTTTTACAGCTTTGTGGAGATATCTTAAAGGCTTTCTTGTTGTTGTCTGTTGGGTTTTTGTTTGTTTGTTACACAGGAAGATGCTAATCTTCCGTAAGTACCCGGATGTATTTGTTTTGCCCAAATAGATTTCTTTGGCTGTGTGTGGGGTGTGTGTGTGTGTGTGTGTGTGTGTGTGTGTGTGTGTGTGTGTGTTGCTAGGGATTGAGCCCAGGAGTGTTCTATCTCTGAGCTACACCCCCAGCCCTTTTTATTTTTTTATTTTGAAACAGGGTTTTCCTAAGTCGCTGAGGGTCTTGCTGAGTTGCTGAGGCTGGCCTTGAACCTGCAACCCTCCTGCCTCAGCCTCCCACATACTGGAACTATAGGTGTGTGCTACCATACCTGGCTGGCTTATCTTTTTTTTTTTTTTCATGATACTGGGGATGGAACCACCAAGGTGCATTACATGTCTGAACTACACCCCCAGCTCTATCTTATTCTTTATTTTTGAAACAGGGTCTCACTAAATTTCAGAGAGCCTCATGAGGTTTCTGAGGCTGACCACCAACCTCCAATCCTCCGGCTCAGCCTCCCAGGTCCTGGGGTTACGAGTGTGTGCCACCATGACCAACTTGGCTTCTCTTTTAAAAGGCACCTGGGGACTGTGGAGTTTGCTGAGCCCCTCTCTGCCTTGACCTTCTTTTCTTCCGTCTTCTCCTGTCTGTCTTTGGTCATTCAGTTCTCTGCTCAAAACTTACTTCTTCAAAGAGGACTCTTGTAGCCACCCCATTAAAATAGAAGCTTTATCTGACGTTCTGTTTGTCATTCATTGTCCGTTTTCCCCCTCCTGGAATGTAAGAGCCCCCGAGAGCAGCACTGTGTCTGTCTTACACCCGACCATTGTGTCCTCAGGGTCTGGGGCATGTGCCACGGGTCCGTAAACGTGTGTTGAACTAACGCAAGGTGAACACGACGGCAGTGCCCTGCTGTTTCCCTAGGGCCTCACGACTTTTCTTTGAGTGCTATTTTTATTTGTGCATTAGATTTTCAACATTTCTACTTTTAATTTATTTATTTTCCCCCTCCCCTTCCCTTAGACCACCTCCCTGGCTCCACTGAGGTTTCTCCTTGATTATTTGAAGTCTCTCTGGCATCCCCTTTACTCCCTGGCTTGTGCATATTAGAGAAAACATCTGACCCTTCACTTTTTTTTTTTTTTTTTGCAGTACTGGGGATTGAACTCAGGGGCATTCTACCTCCAAGCATACCCTCAGTCCTATTTTTTACTCTTTATTTTGAAACAGGGTCTCACTAAGTTGCGGAGTGCCTCACTAGGTAGCTGAGGCTGGCCTCGAACCCAGATCCTCCGGTCTCAGCCTCCCGAATGCTGGGATTACAAGCGTGCGCCACCACGCCCAGCTTGACCCTTCACTTCCTGTGACTGGCTAATCTCACTTCACATAATGTTCTCCAGGTCCTTCCATTTTCTTGCAAATGACATAATTTTGTTCTTCTTTATTGCTGAGTAGCATTCCATGGTGTGAATATCCCATAATTTTGTATCTGTTGATGGACACCAACGTTGGTTCCACAATTTGGCTCTTGTGAATTGTGCTGCCATGAACATGAGTGTCCTTCCATTTTCTTGCAAATGACATAATTTTGTTCTTCTTTATTGCTGAGTAGCATTCCATGGTGTGAATATCCCATAATTTTGTCATCTGTTGATGGACACCAACGTTGGTTCCACAATTTGGCTCTTGTGAATTGTGCTGCTATGAACATGGGTGTGCGTATATCACCGTAGTTCTCTGGTTTCAACCTCTTTGGAAGGATCCCCAGGAGTGGTATAGCCGGATCATATGATGGATCCATTCCCAGTTTTCCGAGGAATCTCCACACTGATCTCCATAGCAACTGAACTAGTTTGCAATCCCACCAACAGTGTAGAAGAGTTCCTATTTTCCCACATCCTCGCCGATACTTATTTGACTTCTTGATGATTGCCATTCTGACTGGGGTTAGATAAAAATATGGAACACTTCACAAATTTGTGTAATCCTTGTGCAGCGGCCATGCTAATCTCTGTATCATTCCAATTTTAGTATATGTGCTACTGAAGTGAGCACTGATACATTTGTTTTTTTACAAATGGGTTTCTCCTTCTCCTCCTCCTCCTCCTCCTCCTCCTCCTCCTCCTCCTCCTCCTCCTCCTCCTTCTTTGTGGTACTGGGGATTGAACTCAGAGGGGTTCTACCTCTGAGCTATACCCCCAGCCCTTTTCTAAAATTTCTTTTTGTTTTGAAACAGGATCTTACTAGGTTGCTGAGAGTCTCACGAGGTTGCTGAGGCTGGCCTCAAGCTTATGATCCTCTTGTCTCAGCCTCCCAAGTGCTAGGATTCACAAGCATGTGCCACCACGCCTGGCAAATGGATTTCTTTGATTCTTCCTCTAAGTCTTTTAGTATCTCTTACCTTATTATGATCTATTTATTTAATTTGGCAGGAAATTGGACTTGCTGTATATTTGGCATAGCTAATCCTTTCTCTTTACATCCATTTTGCTATTTTCAAATTATTGGGGTATAATTTTAAAAAAATTGTTTATGGGTTTAACAGACCTCCCCCCCCCAACACACACACACAGTGAAAGGTATCACTTTTGTGGTTTTTATTTTCTTCCATACCTTAGAGTAACTTGCTGTGACTCTCTCGAATCTGGAGATGCTGGCCATTTTGCTATAGAAGTGTCTTGTGACTCTTTCTGAGCGGCTGGCTTGTCTGGAGCCCATTAATTCAAGCATCTCCTCATCCCACAAATACTTAATGAAAATCCTACTTTTTCCAGGCCCTTTTCTTTTCTTTCTTTCTTTCTTTTTTTTTTTTTTTTTTTTGTAGTACTGGGGATTGAACTCAGGGGTATTCTACCTCCGAGCTACACCCCCAGCCCTATTTTTTATTCTTTATTTTGAAACAGGTTCTCGCTAAGTTGTGGAGTGCCTCACTATGTAACTGAGGCTGGCCTCAAACCCACATCCTCCGGTCTCAGCCTCCCAAATGCTGGGATCACAAGCGTGCGCCACCACGCCCAGCTCAGGCCCTTTTCTAGATGGTGGAGACACATCAATGAGTATTGATGTATCTTCGGGTGCTTATATTCTAGACACAGATAATAAGTCTGTTTACGCACAAGATAAATGCAGAAGAGAGCTGTACCGTGAAGTGAAGGGACTGGAGGGGTCGCTTCTGAGCGGGTGGCTCTGAGGAGGTGATATTCAGCCGAGAGCAGAATCAGAAGGAGCAAGAAGACATGGAGAAGAGGGTTGAACTTTGTGCAAAGGGCCCGAGGCCGGATCCTGCTTAGCATATTCCAGCGGCAGGTGAGCAGGCGAGAGTGAGGAGGAGTCGTAGGAGAGGGGACCGCAGGGGTGGGTTCCCAGACTAGTCTAATCCTGTTTATAAAAGCACATCCTTCAGTTTGTAAAAATGCATCCTGAATCCAGTCTAATTCTGTTTATAAAAGCACATCCTTCTTTTACTGGAGAGAAAGACGGAAGGAAGGGGAAGAAAAGCAGTCATAGACCAAATATGTCCCTACCTCTCATCTTCTATCTTTACCTCACATGTCTGTTAACAAAAAATATGGCTGGGATTCCCCTATTTTGACATTTCTCTATTCCTATGACCTTAGAATGCGTCCCCAGGGCTCTGTTATTTTGATCACTACAAATATCAAGTTTTTTTTTTTTTTTTTTTGCGGTACTGGGGACTGAACTCAGGGGCATTCTACCTCCGAGCTATATCCCCAGCCCTATTTTTTATTCTTTTATTTTGAAACCGGGTCTCACTAAGTTGCGAATGCCTCACTAGGTAGCTGAGGCTGGCCGCGAACCCGGATCCTCCGGTCTCAGCCTCCCAAATGCTGGGATTACAAGCGTGCACCACCACACCCGGCTCAAATATCAAGTTTTTAACCCAGCATATTTTCCCAGCGCTTGATTGTCTTCTCAGAAATTCTTCATAATGTTAACCTAATAGTACACGAATATTTCCTAGTCTGTGTTTAAACAAAGAGAAAGTGAAGTTAATTTTCTATAGATAGCAAATGTATCAACACGCTTTCATTCAGTGGATTAGTCACCAAACATACAGATACTTGCTTTGCGTATTCTGTACAGGCGGTGGTCTGGGCCTGGGCCCTGGGGACAGCTCAGGAGGACAGACAAGGTCCCTGCCTTCCCAAGTCCCCAGGGTGAGGCATCTTAAAAATCATTTACATAAGAATTGAGAATATTAAGACAGGCATGGTGCTGCACATCTGTAATCCTAGTACTTGGGAGGCTGAGACGGGAAGATCACAGGTTTGAGGACGACCTCAGCAGGACTCTCAGCAACTTGGTAAGACATGGTTTCAAAACAAAAAAAAAAACAAATTAAAAGGGCTGGGGGTGTAGCTTGGATGTAGAATGTGCCTGGGTTCAATCCTTAGTACCACAGGGGAAAGAGAGAAAAGAAAAGAAAAAGAAAAAGAAACAAGAAAGAAAAGAAAAGGAAGGAAGGAAGGAAAAGAAAGAAAGAGATGTAGTTCAGAGTTAGAGTACTTGCTTAGTGAAACGGAAGTGTCTCCTCTTCCAGGGTTCTTGTCCAGTGGATTTTGATGACTGAAGTCCAAGGACTAGCAAAGAGTATAGAAATATGAAAGTTTAAGTCAGGGAAAGATAGAAGACAAAAACATCTCCTCCCCAATGGGGGAAGAGGCCCCCTAAAGAAAGTGACCCCAAAGCTCTTGGGAGCTGGGCTTTTAAACCTTACTGAGCTGCCCCTCTGCTCTTTCATAATTGGTCAGTACTGGGTTTGGGGAAACCAATGTCTTTTGCCCAATTTTAATCCTTAATTTGAATTGTTATCTTGTGGGCTGGTGGGCCCCGATGGATGTCTCTCACCTCCCTGCTCATCCCCCCCTCCCCCACCTCACAGGAGGGCATACAAATGGCCTTTTTAATCCCTCCATTCCTGTCCCCTGCCCTGTCTCATTAGCATGTGTGGGGACCTGGGTTAGATCCCTAGCAACACACATACACACGCGCGCACACACACACACACACACGCACACACGCACACAATTTATAAAAGAAATGATTGACTTATGATTTCCACATTCTCAGGACACAAAGGAAAAGTCGAGGGTGAAAGTAGACTGGAGTAGGCTCTGACCTAATCATGGGGTCAAAGGAATCGTCTTTGCTGCTTGTCTACCCAATACATTTTCCCTTTTGGGTTATTAACGGAACCCAGATTTTTTTCTTCTTTTTTTTTTTGACCGGCAATATATCTGGCTTAAAACATATTTAAACTTAAAACATATTTAAGCCAGATTTATTGCCAGGAAACTTAGTAAGACCCTGTCTCAAGAGTTCTGTTTTTGTACCACCCTCGCAACTAGGAACGTCCACCTGGCATCCCCTGAACAGTGAGCCCAGGGAAGCGGGTTGGGGGGGTCCAGACACAAGCAGCGCCCCCCCCCCCCCCAGCATCATCTCTTCTGCTCCCAACTGTCTGAGGAGCTGGACTGAAGTCACGGGCCGAAGGTGGTGTGCTCAAGTACCGCAGGCCTTGATGCTATCTAGGCTGTGCAGCCGGGAGCTTCCCAGGCCGTGACTTCTCAGGTGATAACAGGTCCCCTAGTTGATGACACCATAGCTTTCTAGTCCCGCCTTGGGTTGCAGTTGGTGATACAGCTTAGGGGAGGCAGGAGCTTTGAGCCCGGCTCAAGGATGCGGTGTGAGGATGCGGTGTGCATAGCAACCACCTGGGGAGAAGGGCAGGGAGAGAGCCTCCCACGTGCTCGGCTCAGAATGAGAGCTTTTGAATCTGGACTTCATCCAGCATTAGACCAGGATCCGGCCGCAGTGGTACACACCTGTAATCCCAGTACTTGGGAGACTGACGCAGGAGGATCGCAGGTTTGAAGCCAATTTCAGCAACTTAGAGAGACCCTGTTTCAAAACTAAAAAATAAAAAGGGCTGGGGGAATGTAGCTCGGAGCTGGATTCAATCCCCAGTACCAAAAAAAAAAGGATGTTAAAGTTCTTGTTGTATCTTTTTATATCCTGTTGCAAGTGCTACTGATTTATACCAAGTTGTGATAAAAATAATGACCCCCCCCTCTGTTTATAGCTGCACAATTTACAATTGTCGAACTGTGGAACCAGCCAAGATGTCCATCAACAGATGAATGGATTACAAAACTATGGGATATGTACACAATGGAATTTTACTCAGTCATAAAGAAGAACACCACATCATTAGCAATCAGAGAGATGCAAATCAAAACTACCCTGAGATTTCACCTAACTCCAATCAGAATGGCAACTATCAAGAACACAAACAACAACAAATGCTGGCGAGGGTGTGGAGAAGTGGGAACCCTAATACATTGTTGGTGGAACTGCAAACTAGTGCAACCACTTTGGAAAACAATATGGAGGATCCTCAGACGAATGGGAGTGAACCTACCATATGACCCAGCAATACCACTTCTGGGTATCTACTCAAAAGAACAGAAGCCAAACTATCAGACCAACGCATGTGTATCTATGTTTATAGCTGCACAATTTACAATTGCCAAACTATGGAACCAGCCAAGATGTCCATCCACAGATGAATGGATTACAAAACTATGGGATATGTACACAATGGAATTTTACTCAGCCATAAAGAAGAACAAAATCATGTTATTTGCAGGGAAATGGATGCAACTGGAAAACATTATGTTAAGTGAGATTAGCCAGTCACAAAGAGTAAAGAAGCATGTTCTCCCTAATAGGCGGATGCTAGGGAGAAGATGAGGCACAGGAGGGTCTCCAGATGAAAAAGGAGAGACCTTCGATAAGCAAAGAAGTTGATTTAACCGAAGGGGATGGATGGGGGCGGGGGGGACCCTAATGTACATCAAAGTTATTCACTAAACTGAACTTGAGGGGGAAGGAGGGCGAGGGAGCGGGGTGGGAATTTGGGGAAGGGGTCAAATGAGAAATGTGGGCACATATGTCGTTATCAATTTGTACCTAACAAAGAGGTATGCTTACAATGTACAAATAATAAAAAAAAAGTAAAGAAGAACAAAATCATGTTATTTGCAGGGAAATGGATGGAACTGGAAAACATTATGTTAAGTGAGATTAGTCAGTCACAAAAAGTAAAAAAATCGTATGCTCTCCCTAATATGTGGAAGCTAGGGAGAAAAGGGGACATAAGAGGGACTCCAGAGGAAGAAGGAGAATCCTTAGGTGAGCAAAGAATTTGACTTAACAGAAGGTGATGGGGGAGGGGGGACACCCTAATGAGCATGATGTACTTTCAGGAACACATCAAAGTCAATCACTAAACTGAACTTGAGGAGGAGGGAGGGGGCGGGAATTGGGGAAGGGCTAAATGAGAAATGTGTGCATATATGCATTTTTCAGCTTGTACCTAACAAAGATGTATGATTACAGTGCACCAATTAAAAAATAATAATAATAATGATCCCCGAGGACATGAGTGCATGGAGGGCCGACCCAGTCTCTAGCTTTTTTTTTTTTTGCAGTACTGGGGATTGAACCCAGGGGCATTCTACCTCTGAGCTACACCCCAGCCCTATTTTTTATTCTTTATTTTGAAACTGAGTGTCACTAAGTTGCGGAGTGCCTCACTAGGTAACTGAGGCTGGCCAGGAACCCGGATCCTCCTGTCTCAGCCTCCCAAATGCTGGGATTACAAGCGTGCGCCACCACGCTCGGCTCTGTTATTTATTTATTTATTTATTTATTTATTTATTTATTTATTTATTTATTTATTTATTTATTTTTGCGGTACTGGGGATTGAACTCAGGGCATTCTACCTCCCAGCTACACCCCCAGCCCTATTTTTTATTCTTTATTTTGAAACCGAGTCTCACTAAGTTGCAGAGTGCCTCACTAGGTAGCTGAGGCTGGCCTCGAACAGGGATCCTCCTGTCTCAGCCTCCCAAATGCTGGGATTACAAGCGTGCGCCACCACACCCGGCTCTGTTAATGTTATTTTTAAGCCATGTAAAAATCTTGGGAGCTGGGCATGGTGGTGCATAAATGTAATCCCAGTACTTGGGAGGCTGAGAGAGGAGGATTGCAGGTTCAAGGCCAGCCTCAGCAACTTAGTAAGACCCTCCCTGGTTCAAAAACAAAAAATAAAATAGGGCTGGGGGGTATCACTCAGAGGTAGAATGCCTCCCAGGTGCTGGGATTACAAGCGTGCGCCACCATGCCCGGCTGGCCTCTAGCTCTTGCTGCGTGTCTCCCTATCACTTTCTGGGACGTTCCCAACAAGGAAACGCTACCTGTTAGGTGTAACTCAGGACCCACTCAGACGGCAGTCCATGGACCACTAGGGCTTTCTTCTTCTCTCTTCTTTTCTTTGGTGGTGCTGGTCTTTTTTTTTTTTTTTTTTTTTTTTTTTTTGGTGGTGGTACTGGGATGGAATGCAGGGGCATTCTACCTCCAAGCTCCACCCCCAGCCCTATTTTTTATTCTTTATTTTGAAACCGGGTCTCGCTAAGTTGCGGAGGACCTCACTCTAGGTAGCTGAGGCTGGCCGTGAACCTAGATCCTCCTGTCTCAGCTTCCCGAGTACTGGGATTACAAGCGCACACCACCACGCGCCAGGCAGCACTTACTTTTTTAGAGGGACAAAGCCGAGGGAAAAACCAGCCTGCTGGAGCCGGTCAGGTGGCAGGCGTGGTGTGGCTACACAGAGCACTGGGGTTAGTCTTTACACCATCTCTTACAGTAGGCTTAGTTACCACCACTTTGCTCGTGGAGAAAACAAACTGCCAGAGAGGTTAAGCAAGTGGTCCAAGGTCACACTGCTATAGCACGGGGGTCATTTGTCTGACTTCAAACCCTCCAACTTTCGTTTATAATTACATAGCAACCGAATTTATTGCTAAAAGGGATGTTATTGGATTTAGAAGACTCTATTATGTGTCTAAGATAGCTTTTTTTTTGCCACTGTTTCAATAGCTTCCTTCCCATTAAGGCTTTTTCTTTCTTTTTTTTTTTTTTGCAGTACTGGGGATTGAACTCAGGGGCATTCTACCTCCGAGCTATACCCCCAGCCCTATTTTCTATTCTTTATTTTGAAACCGAGTCTCACTAAGTTGTGGAGTGCCTCACTAGGTAGCTGAGGCTGGCCGCGAACCCGGATCCTCCGGTCTCAGCCTCCCGAATGCTGGGATTACAAGCGTGCGCCACCACGCCCGGCTAAGGCTTTTTCTACAGATACTTGACCATTGCTTGGGAGGATGGGTGACAGCCATGCTCAGGCCAGGCTGGACAGCAAATTACAATCCCAGCTTTACCTCCGAGTCCCTTGGGGGAAGATGAGACAAAGCCTTCTTCTTCGAGTCTGATGGGGCTGGAATTCTGCCTGCCTGCCTGGAGGTCGGCGTGCAGCTCGGGGGAGCCGGGAGTCCTGTCTTGGAGAACAGTGAGTTTGTTACAGGGCTCTCTGGTTTGTCAGCTGGAGTTTCTAGTATGGGGTTTTCAGATGTTGCTTTCTGTGGCTCTCAGGATAATTGCTTTTTAGTGCTCTGAAAGTTTTCAAAGGCTTCATTATTTCATTCAAACGTAAATGTATTTGTTTGTAATGTAATGAGCTTTTGAAAATTATTTTAACTGGCTATCTTGCACTAGGATCGCACTGCAGTTTAGATAAGAAAAAGGTACACTTAGTATCGAAAAGATGTTTGATCTGCTTGTTCAATTATCCTCTAGAAAAGGCATTTATTATTGTATCCCTTCAAGATGCATTTAAAATAAAATCTGAGTTACTTACAGGATGCTAAGCCACAGCTAACAGGAGTTCTTTCTCTGTAATGTTTTATAAGTAAAACGTAACCACATTTTTTTCTTACCTTGCCTTCAAAGAAAAGCTAAGATAAAGTTTGGAAGAGGTAAAAAAAAAATGAAGATTTTTTATGGTATTTGAATTTCTAAATCAAAATTAGGTCTATACTTGAAAAAACATTGTTATGTTTTTTTTTTTTTTTGCAGTACTGGGGATTGAACTCAGAGGCATTCTACCTCCAAGCTACACCCCCAGCCCTATTTTTTATTCTTTATTTTGAAACAGGGTCTCACTAAGTTGCGGAGGGCCTCACTAGGTAGCTGAGGCTGGTCACGAACCTGGATCCTCCTGTCTCAGCCTCCCGAATGCTGGGACATTGTTATGTTTTAGAGAACGAGATTACCGGGTCTTAAGCGACTGCTCTGCCTCTGAGCACACCCCAGACCTCTGGAGCTGACTTGGTCCCCAGAAGGCGAACCCCGTGCTCCATGCTACTTACTTTGGGTGATTTCCTAGTTAAAAGAGAGAACAGAATGACTGGGATTTGGAGTATTGTCATAAAGAGGAGAAATATCCTTAAGAAATAAACTCCCTCCTTAAGGACCTAACTAGGTGTAGTGGCCCTGCCTGCGATCCCCCGTGCTTGGGAGGCTGAGACAAGAGGATGGAGGCCAGCCTCAGCCATTTAGCTGTATCTTTAGCTCCTCTAGAGCCGAGTGGGCATTGAAGTCTCTTTTCTTTAGTCAGCTGTCTCGGTGACCGAAGGGCTCCTTTAATCCCTCCCAGCTAATGGGTGATCAAAGCCTTGAATTTAGCAGCTAAATGACTCTTCAGCTGTCCCTTCCCACTGCCTTTCTTTCTTTCTTTTTTTTTTTTTTTGCGGTACTGGGGATTGAACTCAGGGGCATTCTACCTCCGAGCTATACCCCCAGCCCTATTTTTTATTCTTTATTTTTGAAACCGAGTCTCACTAAGTTACAGAGTGCCTCACTAGGTAGCTGAGGCTGGCCGAGAACCCGGATCCTCCGGTCTCAGCCTCCCGAATGCTGGGATTACAAGCGTGCGCCACCACGCCCGGCTTCTGCCTTTCAACTGGTTGTCTCCATCCCAGGATCCCTCTCCTCTCCTCTCCCCTCCCCTCCCCTCTCCTCTCTCCTTCCTTCTTTTCTCTCTTTCTTCTCTACTGAGGATTGAACCCAAGGGCTCTCTACCTTTGAGCTACACCCCAGCCCTATTTTATTATTTAATTTTAAGTTTATTTAATTAATTAATTAATTAATTTTTGCAATACTGGGGATGGAACTCAGGGGCATTCTACCTCCGAGCTACACCCCCAGCCCTATTTTGTATTCTTTATTTTGAAACCGGGTCTCACTAAGTTGCAGAGGGCCTCACTAAGCAGCTGAGGCTGGCCTCGAACCCGGGTCCTCCTACTGTGAGAATATAGGATTCCTTCACAAAATGAGCATCTCTTAAGAGACTGCCCTGTGGCTGACCGGGAAGAATGTGAAGTTGTAATTCCCACCAATAGGAGTTCAGCGCAGGAGCAGCTTTGCATTGGGCGTGTGAGACCCACCGGATTCTTCCTCCGGTATGCTCTCTGTCCCAAACCTGGGAGCACCCTTTCTTTGCAAAAAAGTAAAATCACCTTGCCAAGCAATTTTCGAACACGTGCCTTTTCATGCTGCCATGAAGTTATTTCTAACGCCGTGTCAGCCTCTCAAGTACCAGGATCACAGGCCTGCGGTGCCACCGCAGCTGTGGCCCTTTTGAAAACAGTACCCGATTAAGTCACACTGTCACTTCAAATCTTTCCATCTTAGCCAGGCGGGGTGGCGCACGCTTGTCATCCCAGTATTTGGGAGGCTGAGACAGGAGGATCTGGGTACACGGCCAGCCTCAGCTACTTAGTGAGGCCCTCTGCAACTTAGTGAGACCTTGTTTCAGAATAAAGAATAAAAAATAGGGCTGGGGGTGGAGCTCAGAGGTAGAATGCCCCTGGGTTCAATCCGAAGTACCAGAAAAAAGAAATTCTTTTTTTTTTTTTTTGCGGTACTAGGGATTGAACTCAGGGGCTTTCTACCTTCGAGCTCCACCCCCAGCCCTATTTTTTATTCTTTATTTTGAAACCAGATCTCACTAAGTTCCGGAGTGCCTCACTAGGTAGCTGAGGCTGGCCTTGAACCCGGATCCTCCGGTCTCAGCCTCCCAAATGCTGGGATTACAAGAGTGCGCCACCAAGCCCAGCTCAATCTTCATTTCTTACTGAGGGAATTAAAAAAAAAATAGTGAGAGCACAGCCACACAGTCCAGACAAGATCCAACACAGAGCCCTTGCTTCTGAATCCTGGCCACTGGTGACGGTGATGGTGACAGTGACGGTCCGGTGTCGTGGCCTCAAGGACAAGCCCAGCCCCCAGGTCTGCCCTCCAGGTCTGCCCTCTCCAGCCAGGGCTCCTGGCTGGTGTCTGGCAGCCTCCTCCTCTGCCTCCCGGCATCAGGGCCTCCTCCGTTCGCCTCCTTGATAGTCTTTTCCCTGCCTCCTCTGCTTCTAGGTAACAAAATCCCAAGGCATTTAAAATATAAGTCTAGGTTACACAGGTGTTACTTTATTTGCATTACTATGGTGTTTTATTGACTTTTATGTATCTTGCGATTGACCCCAGGGGTGACCTACCGCAGAGCTACATCCCCAGCCCTTTCTGTATTTTATTCTGAGACAAGGTCTCACTAAGTTGCCCAGCCTGGCCTTGATTATTTTTGCAGTGTGTGTGTGTGTAGTGTGTGTGTGTGTGTGAGAGAGAGAGAGAGAGAAAGAGAGAGAGACACACACACACACACACACACTGGGAGCCTGACGTGGTGGTGCATGCCTGTAATCCCAGTACTTGGGAGGCTGAGAATGGAGGATCCGGGTATGAGGCCAGCCTCAGCTACTTAGGCACTCCACAACTTAGTGAGACCCTGTTTCAAAATACAGAATAAAATATGGCTGGGGATATATCTCAAGGGTAGAATTTCCCTGGGCTCAATCCTCAGTACTGCAAAAAAATGGATGGATGGATAGATAAATAGATAGATAGATAGATAGATAGATAGATAGATAGATAGATAGATACTGGGGATTGAACCCAGGGACATTCTACCTCTGAGCTACACTCCAGCCCTTTTTATTTTGAAACAGGGTCTCACTAAATTGCAGAGGCTGGTCTTCAACCTGTGATCCTCCTATCTTAGCCTCCCCAGTACTGGGGTTACAGATGTGTGCCACCGTGCCTGCTTATTGTGTTTTGTTTTGTTTTGCAGTACTGGGGATTGAACCCAGGGGCATTCTACCTCCAGGCTACACCCCCAGCTCTATTGTTTTTATTCTTTCTTTTGAAACAGGGTCTCACTAAATAGCTGAGGCTGGCTTCGAACCCAGATCCACCTGTCTCAGCCTCCGAAGTACTGGGATTATAAGCATGCGCCCATGCCCTCCTTGCTTATTGGGTTTCAGTAGTGGTGTTGTCCATTGACTGAGACCTCAGCCTTGCAGGGCTGTCGCCTGGATTCTGGATCCGGCATTGCCATTGACTTTCTAGCTAGGTTATCTGTCACATTGCTGGAACTCTCTGTAAAACGGACACAGTAGTGAAGACACTCAGTCAGCACCTGGAGGTCTTGGACCCGGCGGGGGAAGCTCTTCTTTACTGGATACTTTCCTCATTCCATGAAGAAACCCTCATGTGAGCTGCCTAGGTTTTATTTGAGAACATTCATTAAAATATTTCAGTTATGTTATTGCCACATTTATTCATAAAATAAAGAATTGGGTAAGGCAACACACAGCTGTAGCAGATTGGTATTTGTTGGGAGAATTCTTGGGTGGGAAAATGAAAAACTTTTAAAAATAAAGGAATTTGGTAGCTTTCCTCTACACCAACCATAAAACCACTGAGAAAGAAATCCAGAAAACAATTCCACTCACAATAGCATCCCAAAAAATAAAATACTTAGGGATAAACCTAACCAAAGAGGTAAAAGACCTCTATAAGGAAAATTACAAAAAACTGAAGAAATTGACGAAGACCTTAGAAAATGGAAAAATCTACCATGCTCTTGGATAGGCAGAATAAATATCATCAAAATG
>PVLC010004618.1:42538-83600 GCA_004027655.1 Graphiurus murinus | reverse complement strand
CACACACACACACACACACACACACACACACACACACCCCTTAGCTAGACTCCACTTCCCAGTCTCTCACAATCAGGAGACAGAGTGACTTGATGTTGACCATGGAATGCAAACTGAAACAAGACTGTCACTTCCAGTCCTGTCTCAGTAGGGAAATAGGTATGTTATACTTACCCACTCCCCTTGTTTCTGCTGGCTAAAAATCATAATCTGTATAACCCCAGAAACAGTGTTGACTTCATTTTCTTAGTGAGTCAGTACAGAGGAGCATCCCTGACTTCTCACTCCCCAGGACACTGATCAGAAGCACCATTTTTGTCTTGATGTGAGTGGACTGTAAACTCTCATTGTGTGAGCACATGAATACTCCTGTATTTACCTTTTACAGGCATTGCACTGCTTGAATGAATTTAGTCCCCTAATTTATGATTCCATGATGCCCTATCAACATTTTACATTTAATATTCAAATTACTTGTTTATGAGTCTATTCCAGCTCTCAGGCTGTGAGATGTAGATTAAAGGGATGCTGTCCAGATACATCTGTATCCATTGATCAAAGCTGTATAACTGCAGTGCAATATCTAAGGTTGAGTCTGCAAGCTAAAATATTTTGCCTGCTTGTACCAAATAAATCAGTAAACACAATCTGAATACACAGTTTAAAATCTTTAGACTTATGAAATGGAAACAACTAATGCATCCATAAAGAAAATACTTTTTTGGGATACTGGGAATTGAACATGGGAACATTCTACCTCTGAGCTATGTGCCCCAGCTCCAGCTTATTTTTAATTTTGAAACAGGGTCTCACTAAGTTTCAGAGGCTGGCCTCAAACCTGTAATCCTTCTTTCTCAGCTTCTAGAGTATTGGGATTACTAGTGTGTACCACCATGCCAGGCTTGAAAATACTATTAAAAAAAACCTCGAGAGCATTTAAAAATACTGTTAGAAGGTAACTGCCTATTTAGAAAGTGCCATTGCTTTAACAGCTATTGGAAATTACATGTTTTATTTTGTTACCTTAGAAGAAGCTTAAAATGATACAGAAGGTTATACTTATATTTTTTAAGGTGCAATTATGTCCTCTACTTCTCTTGGTTTCTTTTAGTGGTTAACAGTTTAACTATGTGAAATGAATTAACCAAGGTAGCAATTAGTGTTCTGCAAGATGTCATTTGCTAAATGGGTGAGCAATCACATGGACAAACACTTTACACTCAAAAACTAATTTACTTACAGAAATCAATACCTATATCTTTTTTGGTTCTAAGTGGTTTATGGAATATAACCTCAACAAATTGTACAAATACAATCACCATTGCACATCCTGGCTATCTTTAATAAAAGCAATGTATACCTGGTGAAACTAAATTTTGAAGGACATTCATACATATATTTTAAGTATGAGAATTTGGAAATTAGTAAGCAGAAATATAAATTAATTTTAGTTTATTGATCTCATATGTCCATTTTATTAATGGATATAATTAAAATCATAATTTTAATATTAGAAAGGTTTTTTTTTTTTTTAGTACTGGGGATTGAACTCAGGGGCATTCTACCTCTGACCTATACCCCCAGCCCTATTTTTTATTTTTTATTTTGAAACAGGGTCTCACTAAGTTGCAGAGTCCCTCACTAGGTAGCTGAGGCTGGCAGGAAACCTGGATTCTTTGGTCTCAGCCTCCCAAATGCTGGGATTACAAGCGTGCGCCACCATGACCAGCTAGAAAGTATTTTTAAGTAAAAGATTCACTGAGGCACTTACTGCTATTTAATAGACTTTAGGAACAAGAGCCAGGTACTTTACTTTCCATTTCAATGCAAATTATCAGTGGTTTTCAGTTAATGTAGTGCCACTAGTGGGAAAAAAAAAAAAACTTGTACATTTATACAATTTTTCTAATGGTCACTAAGAATGAAGAGCACACTGCCATTAGTGTTCAGAGGATAGGAAAAATAGAAGGCCATCAGTACAGCCCTGAATTTTCTTCTACTCATATTTCAAATGACTTCTGGACATTAAGTGAAGCACATATTTATAGCAATCTATCATCTCATCTGTATTTATTTGTAATGAACACCCACATCAATTATTTTCTGAAGTTCCAAAAATTTAAAAGAATACTCAAAATTAAAATTTCTTATTCAAAATTACACTGGGTGGTTTCTCATTTATCATCTAAAGCAATACTGCTCTTGATATTTGAGCCGTACGTTGTACCTGTATCAGTCTACAAAATTGTAGAAGCATTTTATTAATTCTACATATGCAAACATCAATTTTGTGCCTTCATCATATATCTTAGTGATCTAGTTTTCCTCTAGAGACATAAATCAATCTTATTTTATTTTAAATCACTTTATTTTAATTTCTTCCTTGTATTACAATTTCTTCCTTGTATTACAATCATTATAATGATTTTTAAAATGTAAGTTTTTAAAAGGGCATTATATTTTAATCAGTGTTTAGCATTTGAATATAAATCAGTATTATAAATTAAAATACTTCATTTGAATCCCTTTCAAATATTTATTTTCTCATCCCAGAATACCCTATGTGGCAATATAAATACAAGTTCTTTCTAAATATATTTTTAAGAGATCTTGCTCTAATGAGTGGAGAGCAAATAACTACATAGTTATGATCCAGTCTGGAGAGGCTTAATATATATTTCACCTTATTTTCAAGACATATAACATTTATAACTCTGTACTCCATCTCAGTTTTACATTATCAAGATAATCTTTTATGTGTAGAATGTGTAAATTTTGTCACAGCTTAACAGAACTAATTATATTTTTATAGAGGAAAATGTGTTCATCTCTATATTAAAATATGCAAATATTGTTTATGTGTGTTCTCTACATTATTATCTTCAACCCTTAAATCTGAGATCTTCTTTTCCTGTCTCATAATTACATATTGGATAGATTCACTAGGCTTTTAGACAATATGGGCATTAAATAGTACATGCATATTATCTATTTTCAAACTTTGGCTTTACATTTTCCTATCTTGTCAATCTCTAGCCTGATCTGAAAAAAAATGGGTAATATTATAATCTATACTTTCTCTTTGTCCCCTTCTCTCTTTCTTTGATTAACTCTCTGACTTTTTTGTGTGTTGGAGTCTAAAAGGGAAGATGAGGTAACTCAAATGACTTTGACTGCTTAATGCTTATGTAATCATCTTCTGAGTGTTGGTACATATGTAAGATCATTTCCATGCTTAAAATACAAGGAATTGTAGAAAGCCTGAGATTTGCAAGATGAGAATGCTGGCAAGTTAATCCCAAGTTTAAAACCTACTTCTGTCAAGGTCTGGTCGGATTGCTCCACATAATTCTTGCCCAAGAGAAGAAGAAAATGAACATGTGATAGTGAGGTTTCAGGACAACCACTATGCTATTTAATTAGATCTAAACTTTTTAACACTGATTTCAATTCCCTCTATTTTATGGCACATAGTTAAATGGTAATTTGATAAAATAACAGGGAAAATTTGCAGTTTTTGTTAAATTATAGTGGAATGTATCTAGTGTTGTTCTTTAAAAGGTAGAAATAATATGCTGTGATTGATTTAATATGTGAGGATGTGTCTACAAAGACAAGAAAAATTCTTTCTACATCCTATCATACACATGTGCTATGTGGATAATAGTTTCTAAATGTCTTGACATTTCACTCTTGTTACAAATAGTTTGTGTATATGATGTATAGATACAGGGTGTAATCTGCTTCATTAAAGCTTACATCTGCCAGGCGTGGTATCACACGCTTGTAATCCCAGTACTGGGGAAGCTAAGACCAGAGTATCTGAATTCTCCGCCAGCCATAGCTACTAAGTGAGGCCCTCTGCAACTTCGTGAGACCCTGTTTCAAAATAAAGAATTTAAAAAAAAAATAGGGCTAGGGGTATAGCTTAGAGGTAGAATGCCCCTGGATTCAATCCTCAGTACTAAAAGAAACAAAACTAAACAAACAAACAACAAAAAACTTGTAACTAATTTATATTTGACTCTGTTTAGGGCAGTCTAGGTAAATATTTGTTTGCCTTTTTTTTGCCATTTTCTCTTTCATTAAAAATCCTTTTAAAAATTATATGCTACTGGATTTATATGGTCTACCGCTAGAGGTGTTGAATCTTAAATTTTGAGAAATGTTGCAAGCTGAGATAAAAACAGCTATTATTAAACACGATAGGCTTACAAATGGATAGAAAATAAAGTTATTGCTTTATAATTATTTTGCTACAGTTTATTATTATCTAAATGTAATTATATCTGTGTAGTGGAATCTATATTGAAATCTATAGGCTGAAAATACTATGAAAATAATGCATTACTGAGCATCTCTCACCAACACTTATACTAACATAACATCACATCAGTAGATTGAAATGGGTTATAGTGGAGTATTTATGTTGTGGAATTGCCAAATGTACAAATTATAACCCAGCTCATTCCCCTGCCTGAGCAATCACCATCATGCCACATTCAGAAATTGGTCCTGTCCATTACAGATAACCAGGTATATAAATTCTGTGTGTTGTGCTGGTTGCTAACTAGTACATAATACAGTTTTTATGAGTTGACATAGCTAATGGCTACAACACCACACTGAAAGTTATTATTAACTATATAATATCAATATTTCTTTTTTCAATATTTTCCACATTTAGTCAGTATCTAGCAGGCCAAATGTTCTATTTACTTATCAGGTGTTTCTTTCAATGAAGTTTCTAGGAAGTATTTAGACATAATGCTTCATAAAATTAAATTTCCATGGAGGATTTATTGATTTTTTTTTTTTACCCAAATGCATGCAAACAACTGATAATAGTAAAATTTGTGAAAAATTTCAAGCTAAAAGGATACTAAACATGCAGTATGGTATTTATTTATTTATTTATTTATTTATTTATTTATTTATTTATTTATTTATTTATCTATCACTGGTACTGGGGATTGAACCCAGGGTTATTTTACTTCATAGGTAGACACCCCCCAGCTATATCTTATTCTTTATTTTGAAACAGGATCGTGCTGAGTTTCTGAGGCTGGCCTGTAATCCTCTTGTTTTAGCTTCCCAAATACTGGGATTGCAGATGTGTGCCACCCTGCCTGGTTTGCTCTATTATTTATAATTTCAGTCAATATTTTATGTTGTCTAGACTAGATACATTTTATTATAAAACAGGAATCTTGATTTTTCTGAAGGTGCCCCTTCAGATTCACCCATTCAGTTCTTTGGGGTAGCACTCTTTGGGCTAGCCTCACTTCTGAGCCAGTTCCTTAACAAGAATACCTCCATTACTCCTCCATCATGGTCTCACCAAACACCTCCAAGTAACTGTCCTCCAGGTTCTTAGCAAATAACACTATTTAAAGGTCTCATATTATTATCTTCTTAAAAAGTAGAAATAAAAGTAGAAATATGATATTAATGGAAACATTTATGAATTAAAGATGTCTAATTTGTAAGAATTTTCTTCACATCAACAATTAGTTATCCAAAACAATATTATCATGTGCTGTCCCAATTGTAGTTTCATGTAATAAAATCCTATTAAGAAAGAATAGTGTAAAATCATTCCTGAAGCCGGGCGTGGTGGCACACGCTTGTAATCCCAGCATTTGGGAGGCTGAGACTGGAGGATCCAGGTTCGCAGCCAGCCTCAGCTACCTAGTGAGGCACTCCACAACTTAGTGAGACCCTGTTTCAAAATAAAGAATAAAAAATAGGGCTGGGGGTATAGCTCAGAGGTAGAATGCCTCTGAGTTCAATCCCCAGTACCGCAAAAAAAGAAAAAAAAAAAAATCATTCCTGAAATTTTCATAGCAAAATCTTTTTTATGCCATTGCTCAATATACTTTTCATTGTCAACATGAGATATATTGTGGTGATATTGTATGATATTTTTGTGATAGAGTCATCATTTGCTTTTATTTAGTCATCTGTAATTCCTTTTACTAAGACCAATGAAATAGTTATGCCTCCATTTTGCTATGTCATTCAGGAAGCTAAGTCAAACTGAATGCTAGTTTTATTAATTCTATAATTTTTACTCTGATAGTTCTCTATGTTCTTCATTCTTAACCACCTGTCCTTATTCCTGTTTTTCTTTATACTAATGTTATATTTCTATTCAGAAGTTTGCCTTTTTAGTTTTATTTTTATCTTTTGTTCTTTTTGGTCATTGCTTTTTTTCTTAGAATATTAAAAATCTTGTTTCAATTAGACTGTCTACAAATAGGAAATGCATGTTATAAATATTTGAAATTTATTGTTAAATTCTTATGTTTATATTTGCACATGGTGAAAATAAACAAAAAGAAAAGTTAAATAACAGAAAAAATTGAACGACCATTTAACATATATTTTTGCTCACCAGTATTAGGTCTTCCTATATCTTTTTGACCAAAAAGAATTATACATCTTGAGAAAGCAAGAGTGGTAGTATAACTAATAACAGGCTTTATTTTCACTTTGGCAAATGGCCTTTGAAAATATGATTAGATGTACACAAAAGAACTACTATGTCAAAAATGTATAGGATTTTATGATGAGGAATACAGCTCTCGAAGGTACATTTCATAGGTGAAAAACAGCATGTACAGATACTATTTTTCTGTACTTGCAGTACAAAACAATAAATCTACACAAAAACATATTGCCTGTGACAATTGTACAGTTGCAGTTTACATTCATGTGTTCATGATATGGACTCAGAGAAGTTGTCCTTTGGGAATATTCACTTAGTTATTTTATAACTGGATATTTAATGGCATTGTTGTTTATCTTAACAGAAGCAAGTTCTTACTTAGGGCCCCAACTATTGCTACTGTAGAAAAGAGTAGTTGTACTATGATATACCAGGGCAGTTTGTCATCTCAATAGAAAAATATCTCTTTCATATGATAACATCTTCATTACCATACTGGCTTCAGCCACCTGAGAAAATGAGAAGCAGCAATTAAATTCACTCAGGTAAAGACAGAATCTGATTTGTGCTAGATTAATAGTGCAACAATGCAATAGCAAGTGGTATAACAAACGCATCTGATAATGCAATTTCTTTTCAAAAGACGGTGTAAAAAGATTAATGATTCACTAGCTTGTATCTCAAAATCAACACAAAGAATTTGATTTGCCATTGCTTCTTCTCTTTATTCTAAACTTTTGTAGTTTTTCATTTATAAAAAATCCCATTGATATTATTTCTAGTTTTGAAGATCATCATCTTAATTCTATTATTTTTAGATGCATAGGTTTACAGAAGAGCTGTTACTTTGCTGAACATTATCATTTTCTTAAAGGTATACTTTATTTTGGATGAACACTATTTATAAATCTACGCAGTACTCATGAAAGTGTTTATTTGGGGAGCAGAATGAAATCCTGATGTGGATATGTTTACAAAGGAAGTTTCTAACTGAAGTGACATTTTCTTCTACAAAGATTCAATCACTTGTGTTGTACTGGTAAATTACTTGATTTATTTTGCCATTTATGTAGTAAAAGCTTTGATTTAGAAAGTCCCTCTTTGCCGTATCATGGTAGCAAAGAAGAATATAGGGAATTATGTTGAGAAATATATAAAATATATGGAATTATATTGAGGAATATATAGAATATAGGGAATTTATTGAGGCTTTCTAGATTTATAAAATATGCAAGTTTTAATTTTGAATGAGCTTCTGCTATTTTCTTGTAGCCATGAATACACTTTGTTAGATGAGGTAATAGGAAGTCATAACTTATATATCTCAGAGGAAAAGAACTGCTTTAGCCAAAAAATAAATTTATCAACAACTTCTTTTAAAATATTCCAATCAACTGATAAAAATTTCTAATCAACTGAATAAAATTAGGTTAATTTTATTCATTTATTTTTATATATGAAAATCCTGCTATATGTCAGATATTTTTGTGGATATTAGGAATTTGCAAGATATTAAAAATATATCAGTGTTTTCATAGCTAGTTTATATTTTAGTGGATGAGGGAAATAATAAAGAAGTAACATATGTAAGACATAGTATGTGAGTGATGCTCTAAATAAAAATAAACAAAGAGCCAACAAATAATTTTGGTGGGTCAGAATGATGGAGTTCTAGTTTAGAGAGGAAAACTGAAGGACATAGAGATAACACAGATACCAATTAACAAAGTTTTCCATGCCAAAAGGATATGAAGAGTTGAAGAACCTAAGCTCATGTGGAACTGGAGAGAAGCCAGTGTAGATGTAGCCGGGTGATAAAGCAAGGCTTTAGGACATGAGTTCAAATCCAAGAGATATATGAATTTATTGAGGGTATCAAGCACAGTCCAGTTCCTTTTTTTTTTCTTAATAATGGAAATTTTGTGTAGGATATATCAGATAAAATACATTTTAGTGAGTAAGTTATGTGTCTCAGCTTTTACACTGTTAAGGTGGAATCTAAAAGATATCAAAGCATACTAAAAAGCCTCGGCAAGTGATATAGACAGTTATTTCAAATTTATTTTTAACTGATACATGAGAACATAAAACTGTACATACTAATGGAGTATTGTGATATTTTGATAACGTGCACTTCATTCAATGTTTAAATCGTATATATATATATATACATATATATATATATTCCCTCAAATATTTATCATTTCTTTATGATAAAACTTTCAAAATCTTCTAGCATTTCAAAATATACAGTTCATTGTCTAGTGTCAGCATACTGTGCAATAGCACGTCAGCACTTATTTTTATATGAACATAACATATCACTCACTGAGAATTTCTTTAATGCGGTCAATTTAGTAAAATATTAAAGTTATATCTGACATAGAATAATGTATAAATGTAATGGGCAGTGTATTAAATTTACCTTAGAAACAGTGGAAACATATATCTTATACTAATATAGTTGCATTAAAAAAAGTCTAATCAGAGAACTTACATTAAGAACATAGAAAAAAGAAAATAAGAAATAAGAAAAAAATATTTGAAAACACGTAAAGTAAATATGAAAGAAAAGAATCTACAAGATGAATTCTTGTGACATAAATTTAGGAGATAAAAGGAAATCTGCAGGAATCTAAAAGTTAAAATAGCAGAATGTAAGACAAAAATGCTGTACACAGACAAATGTGTCTTATGTGTGAAAGCAACATAAAGACTTATACAAGACAACAGAGCTCAGAAATGTGGCCAACAGAATTTTCCAGAATAATCCACTTGAAGTTCTGGGCTAACATATATGTATACACACATGCATATCAGATTAGAAATACACTATAAAAATACTGCATTTGAGCTTTGAAATAACAAATACATAGATATAAATTTAATTTAACATATTTAGAGATTTTACTTTAAAATTTCTTAAATAAACTTTTTGAAATCAAACTTATGATCTAGACCTCAGGTTCCATGCTTATAATCCCAGTACTTTGGGAGGTTGAGACAGGAGGATTGCAGTTTTGCCAGTCTTACCAATTTAGCGATACCCTCCACAATTTAGTAAGACGCCCATTTCAAAATAAAAAATAAAATATGGTTGGAGGTCTCTCTAAAATATAGAACAACCATGAATCCAATTCCCAGTACCAAAAATAAATTAATAAACATAAATAAATAAATAAATAAATAAATAAATAAATAAAGTTATGGGATTGTAAATTCAATCAATTTTAATCCATCCAACCTGTTAGACATATCAACTTTATTATTTTTCAATAGATTTTTTTCAAAATATCAGAATTTTGAGGTGTTCTAGATTGAATCTCATTCCTTGAACATGCCAGAAAAGCACTATACTATTGTGCTATAGTCCTAGCCCTTAAATATATTTTCTAATTGTTAATATATTAACAAGAACATTGTTTACTTTAAGCTATGAGCCAATGTAATGTGGGAATTAAGAGTCAATTTCAAATGCATTTTCTTGACATTCAAATTAAGTGAGAAAAAGCAAGAGCAAAAATGTTTCTGAAGAGTTATTGAAAACTAAATGTGAAAATTTAATGAAAAATATGTTTGAAATCTACTGACAAATGCTTCTCAAATTAGTTTATATTGTTAATTCATTCTATCAGTCAAAAAACACCTACTAACCATGTACTATATGCTTTAAAAAAAAGTACAACAGTAGCTATTTTCACTACTTCCAAGAAGTATGAAACTATGTGTCTGCCATACAGAAATTCTTGAAATTAGAGGGTTAAGTTAAAATAGCAAATGCTAGGAAGATGTCATGAATAAGGTTTTGCTTCACAATGGTATTACTTTGAACTTCCTGCATAAACTGAGAGTAAAATTATCAGTTTGGTCTCCATAAATTATAATTTAAATTAAGTATTAGGTAGTTTTATTTCTAATAACCTTTTGACCTCTAAAACATTGAAAATTATTTTTAAAATATATTTAATCCCTTGTATTATTTTGACACATAAATATTATGAATCTAAAGGTTAACAAATATGCAAAATGTTAAATACCAATGTAAGTGAAATTAAAATAAAAGTGGATGATTTTCATATTTGTAAGATTGGAACACTAAGGACATTCTGTAAAGTTAAGGAATGTTTTCCTTCTGGCATAGACCTCCTATGTAAGCTCAGTTTAATAATTTGCAAAATGTAAAAATTTGATTATAAAATGATTTTATATGCTAAAATGATTCTTTTTATCTCTAAATACTTGTCATATTCATTCTAAGACATTGTTTCACTTCAATGAAAGGGAGTTACAAACATTTTCCATAAAAATATAAACATGCTTGCTGAAGGAACACCTGGATAATTGAAATCAAGAGAGTCCACACAGGCATGTGTTTTCATGTCTACCCAGTTCTGGTCCCACTCCTCCTACTAACCTCTTCATTAATTCCATCTGAGTAATCATTTCCTCTGGTGCTCTGCTTGAGCTGTTGAGCCATTGTGAGTCACCTAATATGTTAGACTCCCCAGCATCAGTCTTACAATTTGACAATTCCCTTTATCTGGAATTCTTTTTTTGTTTTTATTGTATGGCTTGCTAGCAAACTCATGACCTCCCACATGCTAGGCAAGTGTTCTACCACAGAGTTATACCCTTATCCTTCCACATTCTCCTTTACTCTGGTCAACATTCTTACTGCTGTCATCCAAAGCAACTGACCACACAACTTAGGGGAAGGAAATTTTAATTCCTCACAGCTAGAGATTTAGAGGTTCATTCCTTGCCAGGCTGTGTCTGTGGAGCTGAGGGGAGGGAGAGGAAAGACCTTATATAATTCCAAAGCCACACCTTGTTTCCACGAGGTTTAGGGGGGTATTCTAAATCCAAACCATTATATTCCTAATCTGACCAACTCTCAAGAAACTTTACTTTCCATCTTATGTATCTCTTCCTCTGAGAAGCTCTCAATGGCACACAAAGATTGAGTCAGATTTCTATTATATAAGAAAATTCAGATATTCTGAGTTCCTCCTATCACAGCCCATATAACTCAGAATACAACCAATATGTTTAATCATTTCCTTCTTGATTATAAAAAGTTTGTTATATAACTGCTTGATTATAAAAAAATGTAGTGTTCATTTCTGTCTTCATCCATTATAATGTGTGACACAAAATAAGCAGGCAATATGTATTTGTTTAAATAAGCAAAAGGTTGATAGCATGGTAAGAAGGTATTCACAAAGCTTTCTTCTTTTGCTCTAAAAAGTATATAATTGGGAAGGTTATCCCGGGTGACTTTTACTATTTCAAAACATTACCTTAAGTAGTTCTATTCTGATTTAATTTTGATTTATACTGAAAATATGTACTTGTCTTTGTTGGAACTTTTCATTATTTGTCATTTAAAAGACTGTAAAAGACTTCACCTCCAGTGATTGAACTTCTAGAGGGATCTAGGTATAGCATTCTTGGCCTGTCATCAAATGATGGTTTTCATATTTCTAAAATAACAACAGAAACCCATTGACTTTATGGTCTTTTCAATATTTTGGTTCCCCTTTTCCAACTTAACATAGCTAAAATATCTTTATTACAGTTTTCAGGTATGATTGTTTTAATGTACAATACTTTTAGAGACAGCTATATTAAAAGCAAACAAAAAAACCCTGAAATAAAATAAACTAGGGTTTTTGTTTGAGGGACACTTTTAAATAAACTGAATATCAAAATTCATAATGTGCAGTATTGGTTGGAGTTCTAGTCATTTTTTTTTTTTTGGTCAGGATGATTCAGCGAATATGGAGAGTAAGTTTACATGATAACAGAAAGCTAATTAAATGACTACACTCACAGGAAATTATGTTCTATTTTAGTTTAATGTGACTTGTTTTCTGTTGTAATTTTTCCTTAAAGACTATTGTGAGAGTCACATATTGAACATTTTAAGAGTTATGAAACCAACCTATTTTGGTACTAAAAAATTAAGATATGTATGCACTGAAGAGGATGTAATTTTTAATTTAGATTATATTTATTCTGGGAAAACTTGAATACTTTGAAATAATAAGATGGTGGTAGGCAAACTTGTAACCCAAAGTTCTGCATTTAATCTTTGGAAACTGAGTATATTACTTTACCTAATAAAGAAATTTTGTGTGTGGGTTTAATTCAAGAATATTGAGATGGAGAGAATATCCTGGCTTAACCATGTGGGGCCAATATGAGTCGTGAAATAGAGAGGTATGATGATCAGAGAAAGAGAGAGAGAGAGAGAGAGAGAGAGAGAGAGAGAGAGAGAGAGAGAGAGAAAGAGAGAGAGAGAAAGAGAGAGATCTGAAGATGCTGTATGTCTGTCTTTGAAGATGTAACAAAGAGTATGAACCAAAGCATGAATAAAGCATCTGTCAGATGGAAAAGTCAAGGAAACTGAGAATGTCTTGGAATCTCCAGAAGGACACAACCCTAATCAAACACCTTGAGGGTAGCCCAAGGAGACCTATATGGAAATTTTTGACCTCCAGAACTACTAGACAATATATTTCTATTGTTAAAAAACACTGAGTGGCCAGGCGTGGTGGTTCACACTTGTAATTCCAGCATTTGGGAGGCTGGGACTGGAGGATCCAGGTTCGCGGCCAGCCTCAGCTACCTAGTGAGGCACTCTGCAACTTAGTGAGACCCTGTTTCAAAATAAAAGAATGAAAAACAGGACTGGGGGTATAGCTCGGAGGTAGAATGCCCCTGAGTCCAATCCCCAGTACCGTAAAAAAACAAAACAAAACAAAAACACTGAGTGGGTGGAACATTTTTACAAAAGGAATAAAAAATGAATACAGTTGCCAAATTAATGTTTGTCTTTGGAAGAAAATGAAAATATAAGATTGCTTCTTAGGGAAAAGTAAATAATATTCTACCTTTATTTATTGATTTTATCATAGCTAATTCAACACAACTTAATTTTCATTTTACTTAGTGTTCTTTGAGGAATAACCTTGAAAACTCTTATAGGAATTGTTTCTCCTCTAACTTGCAATTAATCTGTAGTGTTCAGCAAGGAATTTACTTTTATATTATTTTTGTTTATGCAGAACAGTATTTTTATGCCTCATTTATTAAACATCATCTTACTTACCATACACATGATTACATTATTTATGTTTATCTTTCTTTTCTTTGAGAAACTTACCACTGTCACCATTTCAGAATTCAGGCTCAATGTTCATGCCAATATTTATCCTGTTTATAAATGAAGCATAATATCGGTTAGTGAAACCACACATCAAATTAAGAAGCAAATAATGAGAAAAAAAATCCCTCTGTGAAGTATCTATAAGTGACATTAAGTTGACTTAGTAACTTTCAAGGAATGGAAAACTCATTTAAAATTGTTAAAAGAAGATGTAATTCATATTTTCCCATTAGGCTTAGTGTATTTGGTAGATGATGTTCTGAAAGAGAAAAGGAAGAGAGATTAACAGTTGGTACTGCTGATACACCAGAGATTCCAGTCATTAATGTCAAGCCACTGGTAACAAAGTATCCAACCTGCCTGTTATTGTTATAAGCATTAGCTATGAGAAAGTGAATAACTATAATTATTGACTTGGAGAAAGTAAGCACAGCAGCTTCAGATCTTCCTCTTCTAGTATTCTCACAGTCTCCATGACTTCCTAATCTGTAAATGAAATTATTTTCATTAATGAGAAAACTTCTTAAAACTATTATGATGACTTATGTTAAGCTTCTATTCTGAAATTCATTTGACTTTTTCTTTATTTTGAGATTTTTGTAAATCATAATGAATAAAGAAATTATTTTATGTAAGCAGATTTCATTTACTTTCCTTCATGTTATAATATAGGAATGTACAGACAAATATTATTTCTTCTAAATATTGAATTGTATTTTCATTTCATTATTGAGGGGTCTTAATAAAAAACAAATGATCTAATGGTAGAAATATCAGAGAAATAAAAATGTGTAATCATACACCATTTGCTATTAGTTTTTTCAGGGTCACTTTTTAATTCAAATATCTTCATTGGAACCTCATTTTCACTTCATTCATATTTAAATTATTCACTTTGCTCTTCATGTTTTTTTTCTGTACTTTCAGTCTGTTGGTACATTTTATTTGTATAGTATATTCCCTTCAAGCCTATTATGTACAGGAGATCATAACTAACACTACCAATTTGCCCAGCCTCGTTCTATTAACTCAAAAGTTTTTTTTTCCTTTATCTGTGGTATGTTTTTCCAGATTTTAATAATTTGTTTACCTAAGAAAATGTGATCAAATCTCCGATGAAAATGTGTTATATACATACAATATAATACTATTCGGCCTTGAAAATGAAGGAAAGTTTGTCATTTATGACAATATGGATGAACCTGGAGGATATTACAGTAAGTGAAATAAGCCAGGCATACAAAGACAAGTAGTACATGTCTTATTTAAACCTAAGAGTGAAACACACACAAGTATATGTGAAGCAGGTTCACTCCGAACTGGTTGCCAACTTGTCTGATTCTGATGAGACAGAAAACTCAAATGAGATGAATTATATGAAGTTGGTTTATTTCTACAGGTGGGCAACAAAGGACACCTTAAGCCTGGGATGTCTTGTGAGCTGTCTGTTCCCTTAAGACTCAAGGAAGCCACTCTGGCAGGTGACATCTTGTCTGTGCATGCCCCACTTGCCTCACACCTGAGCTTGTCCTGGCTGGTATTCCTCAGGGACCATGTCAGTAACTGGAAAAATCTTTGAAGAACATTCACTTACTGGGGACAGAAGAACAAAATCTGAGCTGTCCCAACCAATTCCTTCCTACTTCATTGAGGATAAATTTCCCTTTCTCTTATTTCTCCACTACTCAATATGTGGGCTAAATCATTTCAGAAAAACAGTCTTTGAAGTCCATCAGTGATGTGGATAAACAGAAATTGAAGGTGAAATGTCATAGCACAAACTGGAATTCTCTAAAATAAATGATTAAACAGATAAGCATAGGATATATTGTCAAACACTAAAAATTATTGCTACACTCTACCACATGAATTGTTTACATTACATCAAATCTATTATGAACTTCTTTCAGTCAAGGTAAAATAATAAAGATCAAATTTACCATTACATTGGAACCAACTGAAAAATGGATGAAACATAAAAGATCATCAAGCAACAAAGGGCAGTGATCCATGAGAAACCAAAGAGCTAGAGATTTACAATCATCACAGCTTACTGCCAGGAGATAAATTTCAGGCTACCCCCTGGAAGATAGTGAGGAAACCCTGGCACAATCCTGAACATTCCTTAAATTAAGTAGTGGAGTTTTGAGCCTGGGGAAGTTATAGCAGGCAGCTTCCACAGGGAGGAGTACTAGAGAAGAAAGGCTGACACACAGACAGAACTCTAGGGATCTATAGAAATTAGTGCTGTTGAGTGCTCTAGATTTCAGTTGAGTGCTTATCTGCACATGTGTGGAAGGAAACACCTAAGACCAATAAACTGTGTTTATATAATGGAGACAGCCATCATAAGTCTTTGATAGCACCACTGATCTCCAAACTCCTCCATGTGTACAGACACCCTTCTGATTTACTCTTCGGTCTGAAGAGTAGAATGTCAGGCATGTGGCCCTTCTGGTCATAACTGCTAAACATCAGGAATTCTTGTGATGTTTAGCCAAAGTTAAATAAATTTATTTGAGTTATGAACCCAGGAGTCAGAAAAAATGGCCAAAGGCTGAGACCACAGGCCCCTCTGGACATACTGTACTGTATTAAGGTATTGAATCTGCTTATCACTTGACCTCCTTAAATATTAAATCTAACCAGGAGTGAAAGGCATAATGAAAATTTAGAAATCCTAGTATCTGTGCCAAATCATCAAAAATACTAGGTATTTTGCTTCCTCCAATGCACAATAGTCAATTAAACACTCACATATTTTAAAGGAAATATTAGAGGAAAGTTTATTTGGAGGAGCTTTCTGGGAAAATAATAATTTTCAAGTGGTTACAATTGGTTCTGAGATTGAGTTTGAATCTGGAAATTGAATGAAGGATCATGAGTTTTCATTTTGACAGCAATGGCACTCCTTGAATTTCATCTGCCTTCACATGTTGAATAATGTTCCAAATAGACATCTGTCTTACCATAGTATCAATATGGCATATTAGCGGTCACTTTAGATCATGTGGAACACAGCACCTTGGCTGCTATCCTGGCATTTCCCATTAAAATATTATTCTAACTCTTCTCAGAGAAGTAAGTCTAGCCACCTGATTTTGGTTATTCAGGAATCCTGTCATTCCCATTGAAACATGGAAGCCTAGTCCTACAGCAACTTTTCCTACAACCACTGCTAACTTTAACAATGTTAGTGCCCTCTCTGCTAGTATCATCTGTACTGTTGTTGGGAAACAATTTCCTCTGAGCAATGCTGGAGAATATCATCAGATGATGAGGTTTTCAGTCTTTTATTATAAAAAAAAATTTAAAAATACATTTATTGGTGCATTGTAATTATAGTCATACTGAGATTCAAAGTGAAACAAATGCACATGCATATGCCACTTGGTGTGTTGCCCTCTGGATGGACGCCCACATTCCTCCTCCAGCTTCCTGTATGTTTAGAGACATTGATGTTGATATCTTCATATATGAACATAACGTTTATTTGGACTAATTTCTTCTTCAATCCTCTTTTTATCCCTTCCCTCCCTCTCTCCCTCCCTCCCTCCCTCCCCTAATCTCCTTCCACTGTTCAATTGGTCTCTCTCTTCATTTATCTCAAGTCCCTTTTGTTTTCTATTTTCTCTCTAGCTTCCATATATGAGAGAAAATATACAAACTTTGACTTTCTGAGATTGTCTGATCACAGCATAATAGCATCTAGTTCCAACCATTTTCGTGCAAATTTTTTCTTTTCTTTTCTTTTTTTTTTTTTTTTTTTTTTTTGCAGTACTATGGATGGAACCCAGGGGCATTCTACCTCCGAGCTACACCCTCAGCCCTATTTTTTATTCTTTATTTTGAAACAGGGTCTCACTAAGTTGTGGAGTGCCTCACTAAGTAGCTGAGGCTGGCTGCAAACCCGGATCCTCCGGTCTCAGCCTCCCAAATGCTGAGATTACAAGTGCGCGCCACCACGCCCTGCAATTTTGTTTTTCTTTATGGCTAAGTAAAGCTCCATTGTGTTTATGTGCCACATTTTCTTTATCTGTTCATCTGCTGATAGACACATAGGTTGGTTCCGTAATTTGGATATTATGAAGTGTGCTGCTATACAATATATAAATAATTCAAAAAACTAACCACTAAAAAAATGCAATAAAACAGACATCTGAACTAAACAGACACTTCTTAAAGGAAGAAATACAAATGACCAAAAATATACTTTAAAAATGTTCAATATCACCAAGTGTGGTGGCCTATGCCTATAATTCCTGTACTTGGAAGGCCAAGACAGGAGGATCTCAGGTTTGAGGACAGCCTCAGCAAGTAGTGAGACTCTCATTAACCTAGTGAGACCTTGTTTCTAAATAAGAAATAAAATCGGGCTAGGGGAGACTGAAGGTAGAATGCCTCTGGGTTCAATCCCCAGTACCCCCCCACACACATACACACACACATGTTCACTATCACTAGCAATCAGGCAAATGAAAATAAAAATAAAATAGAAACTCTTCTACACTGTTACTGGGATTGTAAATTGGTAGAACCACTATGTGGAATAGTATGGAGGTTTCTCAAAAGATTAGAAATGGAAACACCATATGACCCTGCTATACCACTCATTGGATTTTTTACCCCCAACGAATTAAAAATCAATTATTTGAAGATTCTTCCCTGAGTTTTCTTATCACTTCTCATATGTTCTGGCAAGTCCAAAACTGATATAGTTTTATTATTATAAAACACTGGTATTTACAAACCACAAGAACCATCCTAACAGTGTTTTGTGACTATTTCCAGCTGTTCCCACCAATGTTAGAAGTTGACTCTCAAGAGAAAGTGATCAACTATCCATAAACCATGTAGTATTCAGCCATGTCCAAAACTCAGCAATCTCATAAACATTCTTCTTGTTTATGCTACTAAATAATTTTCACATTCTGCAACATTTTTTCTGTAATTAAGCTACCTAACTCTAAAGGACGGAATGCATTTTTCTGTTTCATGTTTGCTGAGATCTAAACCCAGCTATTTGTTGGGAGACAATAGTGTGTGTGTGCAGGGGTGAATGCATGGAAGGACAAGCATCTTTTTACCATATGGGATTGAGTGACAGTTTCTCTTTCCTCCCCTGCATGATCATAGCTAGGAGGGAGGCAAGGGAGAGGCTGCAATGAGGTGTACTACTTTTTCCAGCACTCAGTGATTAAGAGGATCTGTGAGTTTAAATGCCTCACATACAGCTGTCCAAATGTCTCATTCTCTACCAGGCCCTGGTTTTATTATAAGAAATCTGTCAAACCTCTATATTTTTTCTTTATGATTCTTTCTCTATCTGGTTAAATCTGAGGCCTGATTTGTAGCACTCTTGTCTATGGCTTCAAAAGTCAAGTGTCTCATTAAACTACCATAGAGGCTTTCTGGCTTACACAGCATGCTTTCAGCTGCTATTTGGCTCACATATGGATTTTTATTTAAGGCTTCTAAGACAAACAGAGACCAGTCAACCTTTAAATTGTCATAATTACTATTGCTTTCATTCTGTTCAGGTGCTAGAACCAGAGTATAACACAATCATTCCCATTCTCCCAGTCCTTCCAAACTGATAATCTCTGGATAATAATGCTTTGGTATACATTGAGTGAACACTGTTCTTTTTCATTCCATCAATGGAATTTTTGTTGTTAATTTAAAGGTGAGTATCACAAACTGACAGTCTGCATCTAGGACCACTCTGCTAAAACTGACTTTGTTTAGAGTCCTCCTGGAAACAAAGGCTGTCAATTCTTACTGAAGAATTTTGTTCTGACAAGTAACTCCTTGAATTAGAAAGTGTCAGTGTTACTGGGTGAGAGAAGAAGGTATGATCATATTTGCCAGTTCAATATTCTGTTGTCTTTCAAATATTTTTATTGTTTTTTGCTCTCTGTTTTCAACTACTAGCTTGTTAGTGCCCTTAATAATGTAACTATGCTATTTGCTTTAATTTTCCTTTTATGCATGTTCCAAATATTACTTATATTCCTTTTTAATGTTTAAAATATGACATTTTCTGAATAAGTAGATTTTTCTACTACTTTCTCATCAATATGAATCATATTGTAGATCATGTATACAAGTAGTAATAGTTACATAATTATAGTAAATATCAACTATGTTCATATTTATTTTTTGTCCATGACATTCCAAATTCAGATTCATCAATGTCTTGGTTGAAATGCAAATATAACCTATATTTAATTTAGGGATGCATAATAATAATATGTTATTTTAATATAGGTACATTTGCTTACTTTTAATAAAAAGAGAGGCTCAGAAAAGCTTTTAATACTGTGTCATAATTTAATAATGTCTTCAATAACTTTTTTTTTATAAAATAAACTTTTATTTCTTTAGTGAAAGGGAAAGATGTCCCAAAACAAGATCTATTCATTTCTTAATGACAAATACCATGGATATTTGTATGAGAAATATTGAATTCATCAATCACATATTTATGAATATCAAATAAGAATACATCTGCTAAAAGTGCTATTGTTTTGGATTCTGTAATTTCTAATTTGTAACACATCCCAGTTTTTATTACCACATACTCTCACATATATACTCTTTTTCTCTCTCTCTCTCTTTATATATATGCACATGCAAGGGATACTTCAAGTCAAAGTATAATTTAATATATTTCCTAAAATTATTTTTGATATCCAAAGCATCTAGATATAAATTATATCAAATTAACAAATACAATGAATCTAAGTTATGCATCTATACTTGGGTATTTTATAAATTGTGAAAATTCAAATCTTTCAGAAAGAAATCAGGCAATATTGTACAATCCTACTTTATCAAGCTTTTCATTCCAGTTCATAGTTAGTTTAGCATATATTAATTGGAGGTGAGCTAATGAATATACCATTCTCTTAGAATAACACCCAAATCAATCTAGTCCCAAGCATGTGAGCCCTCATAAATGTTTGTCTGCAGAATCACTTCACCAGAAGGCACCATCAGCTTTGCCCTGGTCAGATTTGACACTTTGTGTAGAGGGCACTTAATCTCATAGAATCTGATCTACTTGTTAGAAGATTAGTGAGGGAGTGTATGATGTCTCAAAGGTCATCAGATATCATTAGAGGTTCTAACAAGTCATAATTAACATTGTGTTTAAAGAAAAGAACAACAGGGTCACCAATAACGCATTCTGGGAAGGCAGCCAGGACACTACCATGGGAGTCGTGATGCCTAGAAATAAATTGAGTAGGTTGGACCTGCAGCGTATACTGATCAGCAGAGGCAACTGTTAACGTGGCCAGGGAGAGATAAATTCCTAATAAGGTGAGCAGATGTCTTGGAACGACTAGAACATTAGCCTTCGGCTTAATGGCTACAGCAGGTATTCTCACCAATTGACATGACTCTTTTCTGGAATCAGCCCCTACTATATGCCAAGAACTGGTTTAAGCCTGAGGGTAAGTAGGGGGCCATGTTGCTTGCAGTTGTCATTAAACAGTAAGAACAGTGATAATGAGACACTGTAAGGATAAGATGAAGTTTAATCTTTGAGCCAATTTTTTAAAGAATTTTTTTATTCAATTTTTTAAAAATCCCCCTCAACTAGTGGATGGTTCGTTTTAATTTAAACATTTAAAAGAAATAATTTATATTCTAAGAAGGGAATAGTATGTCTTCGAAATATTCCACTCAGACAGTCTGAGCTCTGTTTACTCATCCTTTCATAATAGTCCTCTTTTTAGTAGCTGGATAGCTCCATTTGCAAAGCTTCAAAACAGGCAGAATGCAGCCAGCTGACACTAATTGAAAGGCATAAACAAGGTGAAGTTCACCCAGTCTTACATTCACCACTATATTTTTTAATGTTTGAATAGTTTTTCCTTTTTCTGTATTTCCCTGGCTTCTCTCTCTGCTTGGATATATAGGTACTGCTCCACTCTTCAGATCTTTCAATGACTAGTGTGGTGTATTATTGTCAGGAAAGTTCTCTTTGATGCATCAATTTCTGTCCTCTGTTTTAACAAGATAGTAACAAAAATGACATCATTTAAAGGCCAGAAGACTTGTTTTGTGAGTAGTTATTATGCATGTTCTGCACTGCCAGCAAAAACGAAATCATTGACTCAGAAGTTGATATCAAAATTTCAAGGATGCTTTATATAATTATTCATTAGAAAAAAGACTACTTCTCTAACCTGAAGTTTTTAAGCAACCTCCAAGTTATAGCAAACTCAACTGGAACATCTCTATCTCATTTTAAACCATTTTATAAACAGAAAGTTATGAACACATAACAATATTAGAAAAGATACACATGAACCTTTGTTAACCCACCATCCAGTATCAATAATTCACAAGATAGCATCAATCTTGCATTATTTCTACCACCACCTATTCCTTCTTCATTGTACTATTTTAGATTGCAAATAACAAGGTCTTTCCTAAATAGTTTTTTTTTTTAAATTTTTATTGTAGTAATTCGTTCAATATAGCATACATCTTTGGTAAGTACAAATTCTTAACAACATATTTGCATACAATTCTCATTTGACCCCTTCCCCGATTCCCTCCCCATTCCCTCCCCATTCCCTCCCCCTCTTTCCTAAATAGTTTGAAAGAAAATCTTGTTAATATTTAATATACTGTTAAATATTACTTCTAATATATTATTAAAATTGGATATCATCACAATTTTATATCTCTTACTACTTTATAAAATTATTTTAGTTATCTTCAGTTAAAAAATTTAAATGAATAGCATGTAGTTCACATAAAATAGCCAAGTATGTGTATAGGTGAAGTGACATAGAAGTCTGGAAAAGACAATTTCTATGGTTGAATGCTTTGCGCCCACTCTGCCTTCATGTTTATTTCCTCCCTGGTTCTCCCAGCAGGAAACACCATGTATCCCACATTGACATTCCGAGTATCATTCATAAAAGACAGAGTTTTTAACATTATATAGCAAACCATCTTCGATTTTGACTTAGCACAGAATCTGCAATTCAAATGATGGAAAAATAAACAGTTTACAGCCAAGTTTACATAAAGTACATGTATAAGACTCAAACACCCCCTATTAAAAAGTTAACGTTATTGTAAAGTATTTTGCCCCCTCTGGAGAACCATAATAGCATTATGTTTGTTCTTCTTATGACAAATTGCTCATATGAATTTTCATTAGAGGATTCAAATTCATTTCTACACTCTGAAACATTAGTTTGAAATCAGAATAAAAAATAAATTCCTTGTATGCAAATAATATAATTATGAAGAAACAAAATGACTGATATGTCTTGGAAAATGCTAATATAACATAATGAAAACAAAGTCTTTCATAGATACAGTAGTTTCTCCCTGACAAGCCCTAAATTCTCTTGTCTTTTCCTATAAAAACCAAAGATTACCACAAAGTAAAAAAGACCCCCTTTTCTTTCAGAAAGAGTAGATCCAGTATAATTTAAACAGTATATAATATTAAAAGATCCAAAGATAAAAATAGTTACAAGATTAAATTTTACTTTGTTTTAATATTAATGATGTTGAATTATTATAGTTTCTAGATTGTTTTAAAATATTAAAATTCTTAAAGAATAAAAGAAAAAATGTGGCATGTCTGCTCATCCAGCTCTGTTTATTTATAGTGCAGTTTTTAGGCTTTCTCACCTTCTCCAAAGTTACTGGGCCTGGAGGATCTGCAGGATACAAGAATAATATGTACCGTGATAGAGGATCCTTATAGAAATAAGAACCCAAGCAACATTCAAGGGGTTAACTCAACACACTGGTAGAAAAAGACAGTTAGCAACATCTGGACTTTTTCTATTCTCTCAGGGACCTCAAAGACCATTTTTGATAGTATCATTTTCTCCTAAACAGTATATAATTGTTTGACTTTCATATGACAACTTTTCTGGGGGAGGGGAGTGCTGGAAGTAGAATCAATAGGAATTCTAACTCTGCACTTCAGCTCAGGCCCTATTTTACTATTTTAATTTTGAAATAGGATCTTCATAAATTGCTGAGGCTGGCCTTGAACCTATGATCCTCCTGTACTGGGATTTCAGACATGTGACACCATACCCAATTATGACAATTCTTTCTAATATAAAACAACTTGGCTTTCAGAGGGCACCACTTTTTTCTCTTTTGTTTTATTATCATCACATTCATTATAATACAAAGTATAAATGGCAAAAAAACCCAAATCTGAGACAATATTCTACATTACAGGAAACAAAATGTTGATACTTAAATTAGATGGAGAGAGAGATGATGTACAGCAGCAACAAGAAATCTATAAAGGAAACTTTCACATTCCAAATGATTAGAGAAATTATGATATAGATATTTTATTTGATAAGCACTCTAGCACTTTTGGCATTGAGTGTGTGATAATGCTATTCCCATTATGTATAGGGAATATATTCCTTTGCTGCCTTAGGAGAAACATGATAAATTATATAAGAATAAAGTATAATAATGTCTATAACTTACATTGAAAAAGTTTGGCAATATAAAGGAAGACTTTATATGTGAAAAAGAAAGCAAATTTTTACATCTTTTTTATGGGTTAAAAATCTTACAATAAAATATAAGAAAAATAGAACAAAGTGAATTTGGCAACATTAATATAAATATTTATTTCAACCAGTTAATTGAACTAATAAATAAAATTACTGTCATAAATTAATTCTATATAACATATAATGAGGGAGAATGAGGAAAATATTGTTTCATGAAAACACATACACACACACATAAAGTGATGTTTCACAAAACTAAACTTGAGCAATAAAAGAAAGTAGTGCAGATTACATGATTTCTCTGGCATACATTTTTTTTTTCACAGACCACCAGTCCTATTTTTTTATTCTTTATTTTGAAACAGAGTCCAACTAAGTTGCAGAGGACCTCACTAAGTAGCTGAGGCTGGCGGCAAACCCAGATACTCCTGTCTCAGCCTCCCAAGGACTGGGATTACAAGCATGCACCACTAAGCCCAGCTGTGGCATACATTTTAAAAATATGTACAACTATTATATATATTAGTAGAGATCAACATAGTGACTTTAGCTTGTGAAAATAAGCTACCTATTCATAGAAATTGAATTATATTACTTTTGCATTAAATTATGTTATGACTAAAAATCAATACTAGGAATTTTATTTCATAACTTTATCAGGGTCTAGGCAGAAGTTGAATAAAAATATAAAATTATATAGTGACCTTCATTATGATCGTATGAAAACATAATTCTAATATAGAATTTCCTGAAGGTAAGTTATCAAATTTGGAGAAGATACTTAGCAGAAAAAAAATTTTAAAAGAAGAAAGAGAATTTGTAAAGCTATACCACTAAATTTTATATCATACTTAAAATTCTTCATTCCAATATTATTTTCTAATTTGCTTGTCTTCTTAACTATTTAAATGTCACAAAATATTTCATAGGGAGTCTCTGTTTTTCAACACATAGTAATTACCTCATTGCCTTTGAATGAATGCTTATGATCTTTCAAGAGATAGTTAAATGGATTATGTAGAAGAAGAGATGAATATTTTAAATAGAATTTACAAATTTGAAATGCTAACAAACTGTAATCCTGCTAGGCCATTATAGCCTTTTATTTTGTACAAGTTGGGAGAAAAATGATATCACCTTTATACAAATGGTTACCACTCAAACATATCCTGAGAAAATTAATTAACTAAAGGTTAAGTGCTAAGATTGAATTGCTGTCTAGCTGCTCTATATACATACTTCTATAAGCTGTTGGAGTTTGAGACATTATCAGTATATAAAAGAGTGCTTCTATTTAATATTACATGGCACTTTTCCTTGATTAAACACTTCCCCACACATTTGATGAAGAACATAGGGAGTCTCCATTACTTAGATGCCTTTCATTTGTCCTGTTCTAGAGACTTATTCCTACTAGGAAGATTAGCTTTGCATGGTTTGGTTCACTTTCACAGTGGGAATCATAAATCCATCAAAACATATAAAAGAGACTGATGGTCTCCTAATTAAAGCTTGAATTTATGTTAGGGACATTCTTTTCATGGAAATTCTTCTTGGAACTATAGAGTAAGTAATGCTTATTTCTATCTATTAAGAGATTGTAACATTTATTTTGAAGGCATAAAATGAAGATGTAATAATAATATATATATATATAGTCATTTTATTATTACAAACTGATATCAAAGACATGACATTTGGTACAAAAAAGTGGACAATTATAAAACTATAAGGAGAGTTTTGTATTACAATTTTGGTTCAAAAGTGATGCAAAATGATAAATGAGTTATTAATGACAGAATGTTGAAGTTCACTTAGACTCATGTGGAGAGTCCTGATAAGCAAGGCTCTATTGCAAAGAACAACACATTTGTTTCAAACAGATATGAGGTGGAATATCCACACAAATATTTTTTTATCACTTGCTCCATCATTATTTTTACCAAAAATATTCTCAGAGAATCATTTCAGTTTTACTTTTTCTTAAAATTTAAAACAAGAATTCACAAAGTATAAACTTAAATCTTATATAAATAAAAGCTAGTCATAATATCATATTCTGAATATTAAATTGAGATTGCATTGTGTGAGGAATTGTACAATGAAAACCTTAAGGAAAAAAAGGTATATGTTATTAGAGCCCTAGTCAATATGTAGAAAAAAATCCAGAGATATGCCCCTTTATAAATATAATTTGTTTTCTTTCTTTGACTTATCTATTATCAAATGAACTCTTTAATCACCCATCAAAATGGAAAAATTGTATACAAAGAAAAGAAATAAAATTTTTAATTAGCACCAAAGAAAATTATTTAATGCACCCTCCAAGCTAAACTATTTATGAATTGATAACAAAATACCATAGATTGAGTGGATAACAAGCAATGGAAATTTGTTTCTCTCAGTTCTAGATTCTGGGAAATTCAAGATCAAGGTGTTAAATTATTTGGTTTCTGGTAAGGACTACTGCCTGGTTCAAGTATAGCTCGGTCCTCACCATGTAGGCATGGCAAAAGAGCTCATGGGGCTTCTTGTATAAGAGCACCTATCTCAGCAGGAGAACTCTGCTCTCATGACCTAATGACCTACTGAAGTCGCCACCTCCAAATTCTAATTCATTGAGGATTAGGTTCCAACATACAAATTTCACAAAAACAAAAATCTTCAGTCTGTAGCAAGCATCAAATGCAACATCATGAAAATATGGATTTTCTAAAATTATTAGAATGCATGTGGGTAACTGAAATAATTGAAGATGTATTTTCCTGCTTATATATGTATATAGTTTCTGATATATTTTTCTTTTATTTACAGTGTTCTTCATATTGCATAATATCCCCACTTTTATGTTAGTTTATGTAATTTAAAAATAAATTATACCTTGACATACATTTTAGTGTTCTTTTTGCAATGTTATGTTAAAGAAACTGGCATTAATTATATTTTTCAATAGCATGTTTTGAATATCTTTGGAATTATTTGCATAAAAGTTGTTCACATTGAATACCACTTTCAAATAAATGCTAACTTATTTTAAAAAATAGTATAGAAGCATAATTAAAGAAAATTAAATGTGTCTCTATGTGAAATCAAACAAATAGAAAAAAGGGAATTCCTACAAATATGCAAAACATAATTTGTTTTGTGTTTTATTTTTGCTACCCTATAAGAGTAAATAGGTTACCTATTTCTATTTTTCCTTATCAAACCAGAAAAGATATGACTAATCTGAAAAAATAAATTGGTGTCAATTTTGAATAAATATAAGTAATGTGAGATTTAATTAAAAGCAGACTGAATCCCAAATGCCCAATTAAATAGTTAACTGCTTTTTCATGTTTCTGGTGTGTGATAGTTTATAGTGTCATCTGTTAATTAAATGACATTTCATGACATATAAAACATTTTTCTACATTTTATTGTGCTCTAAGCTATAAAGGAAAGACATATGTTTGAAGCCAGTTATATATTGCATGTCTAAGAAAGGCCAAGCAACCTAATTGCTCCCATGAGAAAGGACTGAGCATTTGAGAGAGATGCTGATGATGAAAATGCCTTAAAAATGAAGGTGTGTTTGTCAAATTCAGAACATATTTTAAAAAGAATGGAAATATTACTATTAAAATAGGCTAATTAAGCTTGCAAGTGGCAAAATTACTGATTTTATTACTGTAAATCTGACCAAATCAGGTTGTTGTAAATTAGAGAATAGGTTACATTATAGAGACAAGGGAATACTTTGAATGTCTGTTTCTTTTATTTTAGTGCTAATCATTCTTTTTATATTTATTAATTTTTATTTTTTATTAGTTCATTGTAATCATACATCTTTGTTAGGTACTAGCTGGTAGAGGCATACATGCACACATCTTTGTTTTTCATATGGTTGTAATAATTCACATTCCTACCAACAGAATCCAAGGGTTACTTTTTCTATATATGCTCATCAGCATTTGTTACATTTAGTCTTTTATAATAGCCATTTTACTCAAGGGAGGTGATATTCCATTGTGGATTTGTTTACATTATCCTGATGATTTTTAACATTGAATTTTTTCATATTGGGCATTTGTTTTTCTAATTTTTAATTTTAATTTTTATTATTATTGGCGCATTGTAATCACACATCTTTGTTAGGCAGAAGCTGGTAAAGGCATACATGCAAACATCTCTGACTTAACCTTTTCCCAATTTCTGCCCCATTCACTCCCCCCTCCCTCCTTCTCATGTTCAGTTTAGTGGTTGACTTTGATATGTTTGTGAAAGTATATCATGTGAATTAGGGTATTTCCCTACCCTTCCACATCACTTTCCATTAAGTCACCTTCTTTGCTCATAAAATATTTCTCCTTCTTCATCAAGAGTCCCTCTTATGATCTACTTCCTTCCTAACTTCCGCATATTTGGGATAGCATCCAATTATTATCTTTTTGTGACTGACTAATCTCACTTAGCATAATGTTTTCCAGTTCCATTCACTTCCTGTTAAATGACATGATTTTGTCTTCTTTTTGGCTGAGTAAAATTCCATTGTGTACATATCCTGTAGTTCTGTAGTGCATTTATCTGTAGATGGACATCTTGGCTATTTCCACAGTTTGGCAATTGTGAATTGTGCAGCTATAAACATAGATAAACATGCATTAGTCTGCTACTTTGGTTTCCATTCTTTTGGGTAGATACCCAAAATTGGTATTGCTGGATTATATGGTAGGTTCACTTTGATTCATCTGAGGATTCTCCATACTGTTTTCCAAAATGGTTGCACTGATCTGCAATCCCACCAACAATGTATTAGAGTTCCCAATTCTCCACACCCTCACCAGCATTTGTTGTTGTTCGTGTTTTTAATGATTGCTCTTTTAATTGGGATTAGGTGAAATCTCAGGGTAGTTTTGGTTTGCATCTCTCTGATTGCTAATGATGATGAATATTTCTTCATACATTTATTGGCCATTTGTATTTCTTCTTTTGTGAAGTGTCTATATAGATCCTTTGCCCATTTTTTATTGGATTATTTGTTTTCTTACCTGTGAGTTTCTTGAGTTCTCTGTATGTTCTAGATATTAGTCTTCTATTAGAGGAAGAGTTGACAAAATTTTTCTCCCATTCTGTGAACTCTCTGTTGAGGTTCTTGATAGTTTTCTTTGCTGCATGGAAGTGCTTCAGTTTAACACAATCTCACTTTCTGATCTTTTGAGTTTCTTGTGCCTTTGGGTTCTTGTTGAGAACATTTTTTTCCAGTGCCTATGTGATGAAATGTTTGAAATATGGCCTTTTCAAATAGCTACAAGGTTTCTGGCCTGACTTCCAGGTCTTTGATCCACCTTGAGTTGACTCTTGTGCAGGGTGAGAAAGTGGGGTTTATGTCCATTTTTCTGCATATGGTTAACCAGTTTTGCCAACACCATTTGTTAAAGAGGCTATCTTTTTTCTAGTGTATGGTTTTGGCTCCTTTGTCAAAAATCAGTTGACTGTAAACCTTTGGGTCTGTTTCTGGATCTTCTATTCTGCTCCATTGGTCTATGTGTCTGTTTTTGTGCCAATACCATGCTGTTTTTATTACTGTGGCTTTGTAGTAGAGTTTGAAGTCAGGTATTGTGATACCTCCTGCATGGTTCTTGTTGCTAAGAAATACTTTGGATATTCTGGGCTTTTTGTTGTTCCAAATGAATTTAAGGACTGATTTTTCTATGTCTGTGAGGAGTGACCTTAGTAATTTCATGGGTATTGCATTGAATCTGTAGATCACTTTTAGGATGATGACTATTTTGATGATATTTATTCTACCTATCCAATAGCATGGAAGATCTTTACATCTTCTGAGGTCTTCATCAAATTCTTTTTTCAACTTTTTATAGTTTTCCTTATAGAGGTCATTTACCTCTTTGATTAGGTTTATCCCTAAGTATTTTTTTTGGGGGGTGTTATTGTGACTGGAATTGTTTTCTGGATTTCTTTTTCAGTAGATTTATGGTTGGCATACAGAAAAGCTTCTTATTTTTTAAGATTGATTTTGTATCCAGACACTTTTCTGAACTTGTTGATCAGTTCTATAAGTTTTTTGGTTGAGTTTTTTGAGTCTTCTAAGTATAGTGTCATGTTATCTGCAAAAAGGGATAATTTTAGTTCTTCTTTCCCTATTTTTACCCCTTTGATTTCCTTTTCTTGCCTTATTGCTCTGGCTAGAGTCCCAAGAACTATATTGAACAGAAGAGGTGATAATGGACATCCTTGCCTTGTTCCTGTTTTTAGTGGGAACTCTTGCAGTTTTTCTCCATTTAATATGATGTTAGCTGTGGGCCTATTGTATATTGCCTCTATAATTTTGAGGTATGTTCCTTATATTCTGATTCTCTGCTGTGCTTTTAGCATGAATAGTTGTTGGATTTTATCAAATGCTTTTTTAGCATCAGTTGAGATGATCATGTGATTTTTGTCTTTGATTCTGTTTATGTGGTGAATTACATGGATTGTTTTTCCTATGCTGAATCAGACTTGCATCTCTGAGATGAACCCAACTTGGTCATGGTGTATAATTTTCTTGATGTGGTTTTGAATGAGCATTGCTACTATTTTGTTCAGCAGTTTTGCATCTAAGTTAATCAGTGATATAGACCTATAGTTTTCTTTTCTTGAGCTGTCTTTATTTGACTTTGGTATTAATGTGATTTTGGCTTCATAGAAAGTGTTATGGAGGGTCCCGTTTCTTTCCTTTTCATGGCATAGTTGAGGAGTATTGGGATTAGCTCTTCTATAAATGTTTTATAAAATTCACTTGGAAAACTGTGGAGAAAAAAATTCCAGCCTAGAATGCAGGCTCCATCTGAGAAGTAAGTGAGGTGGACACTACATTGCTGATACTTGGCAGACCAAACACAAGAGAAAGCAAACTTTCTGTACAATAACAATATGTTCTGCCAGAACTGGTTCTCCAGATAAGGAAGTAGCCTCTTGGTCTGGTAAAGTGTGTTCTTGATTTTTAAAAAAATATATCTGAGTACAATTTATTCTGAATAGAGGACAAGAAAATTTAGGACAAGGAGACTTAGAAAAAAGAGGTTTATAGATTGAAATACTATCTCATTTATACCAGATTTAAACAGAATATCTTGTGACATGAAATATCTTGTAATTTTATGAAACAGAGATTGCCTATTGTATTTTCTGTCTATAAGTATCAAGCTGTATCCTTCAATAAACAAGCAGTTGCTGGAGCATGCTCTGCATCCCTTGTGTCCCAGTTTGTGAGACCCTAACTCAGGCACCCACTAGATGTTCACAGAAAACCATCTGGCCCTAGGCTTTTGTTTGATGGTAACCTATTGCTGTTTCTATCTCTTTGATTATTATTGGTCAGTTTAAGTATTCTATATCTTCTTGACTCAATTTAGGAAGGTTATATGTGTCTAGAAATCTCTCAATTTCTTCTAGACTTTCCATTTTGTTGGAGTATAGTTTTTTGAAATAGTTTCTGATCATCCTCTGTATTTCCACACTATCAGTGGTAATGTACCCTTTTTCTTATCTTATTTTGGTAATTTGGGTTGATTCTTTCTTTTTGGTTAGATTGGCCAATAGTTTATCTATTTTGTTTGTTTTTCAAGGAACCAGCTTTTGGTTTTATTTATTTTCTGTATTTTTTTTATTCTCTACTTCATTAATTTCTGCTCCGATTTTCATAATTTCCTGTCTTCCACTAGCTTTGGGGTTAGCCTGTTCTTGTTTTTCGAGTGCTTTGAGTTGTGTCATTAGGTTATTTATTTGGTGATTTTCTGTTTTTCTTATATGGACACTCAGTGCTGTAAATTTTCTTCTTAGTACTGCTTTCAAAGTTTCCCAGAGGTTTTGATATGTTGTGTTTGTGTTTTCATTGGTTTGTATGATTTTTTAAATTTCTCCCCTTACTTCTTCTATGACCCAACCATTGTTCAGCAGTGTGGTGTTCAGTCTCCATGTGTTTACATGGTTACTCTGGGTCTTCTTGGAGTTGATTTCTAGTTTCACTCCATTGTGGTCTGAAAAGATGCAGGGAATTATGTTACATTTTTTTGAATCTGCCAGTGCTCAATTTGTGGCCCAGAATGTGTTCTAATTTGGAGAAGGTTCCATGTGCAGCTGAGAAAAATGTTAATTCAGCTGTAGTTGGATGAAAGAGTCTATATTTGTCTAATAGGTCCATTTGGTTTATGGTATTCTTTAGGTCTGAGACATTTTTACTGACCTTTTTTTAGTGATGTGAGGGGAGCATTGAAGTCTCCCAATATTTCTAGTGATGTGAGAGGAGTATTGAAGTTTCCCAATATTAGTGTATTAGGATCTATGTGTGACTTTATATCATGCAGAGTTTGTTTTATGAAAATGGCTGCACCTATGTTTTGGGCATAGATGTTGATAATTGTTATTTCTTCTTGCTGGATTGTTCCTTTTACTAGTAAAAAAATATCTGCTTTGTCTCTTCTGATAAGCTTAGGCTTGAAGTCTAGTTTATCTGATATCATGGTTGCTACTCCTGCTTGTCTTTGGGTTCCATTGGCTTGGATTACCTTACTCCAGCCTTTAGTTTGTGGGAATCTTTGCTTGTAAGGTATTTCTTGCAGGCAACATATATATTGATTCTGGGGTTTAATCCATTTTGCCACCTTGTTACTTTTTATTGTAGAGTTGAGACCATTTATAGTCACTGTGATTATTGAGAGATGATTTTTAATTCTTAACATTTTGAGTTTTGACTTCTGTTTTCAGTGGTGTTTATTCTTCTTTGCTTAGTTGTTTGCTTACTGGAAATTATTGTTTCTCTGGTTTTGATTTTTACTTGCTTGTTCTTCTTCGTAGTTAATCGCTATGAGTATTTTTTTCTAGTGCTGGTTTGGAAGACATAAATTATTTCAGTTTCTGTTTGTCTTGGAAGGTTTTTATTTCCCCATCAATTTTGGGAGAGAGTTTTGCTGGGTAGAAGAATCATGGCTGCAAGTTATATTCTTTCAGAGTTTGGAATATGTTACTCCAGGCCCTCCTGGCTTTCATGACTTGATTTGGGAGGTCTGGAATGATTCTAATTGGTTTGCCTCTAAATGTCACTTGGCCTTTTACTTTTGTTGCCTTTAGAATTCTCTCCTTAGCCTGTACATTAGTCAACTTGATTATTATGTGGTGTGGTGAACCTCTTCTTTGGTCTTGTCTTGAGGGAGTTCTACATTCTTCCTGTACCTATGTGTCAACTTCTCTTTTTATGTTTGGAAAATTCTCTGATATTACTTCTTTGGAAAGATTGTTTATTCCAATAGTTTCAACTTTTAATCACTCTTCTATGCCAATTATTCTTAGGTTAGTTCTTTTAAAATTGGACCAGATCTCATCGATGTCAGATTCATACTGATGTATTTTTTTTTCTAAATTATGTACTATAGATTCATTTTTGGAATGTTCATCTTCTAAGAGTGACATTCTATTTTCCATGTGGTCTAATCTACTGTTTATCATTTGTATTGATGCCTTCACTTTAGTTATTGCATCTTTCACTTCCTTCAATGCTTCTCTTTGGCTCCTGTTCAGGGTATCAGATTCTTTGTTTATTTGTTCCTTTATTTTTTTCCAACTCTCCCCACATTCTTTCCAAAAATCTTGTATTGATTCTAGTATTAAAGATCTGAATTGAGCCGGGCATGGTGGTGCATGCTTGTAATCCCAGCATTTGGGAGGCTGAGACCGGAGGACCCGGGTTCAAGGCCAGCCTCAGTTGCCTAGTGAGGCACTCTGCAACTTAGTGAGACTCGGTTTCAAAATAAAGAATAAAAAAAAATAAGGCTGGGAGTATAGCTCGGAGGAAGAATGCCCCCGAGTTCAATTCCCAGTACTGCAAAAAAAAAAAAAAAAATCTGAATTGTTCTGGTAATCTCTACCATTCTGGGTTGGTGAGATCTGTTATTGAGGCATTGTGGTGGCTCATTGTTTCTTTGCTATTTTTTCTTCCCATGGTTCCCCTGTTCGTAAATTTATATCTTTGCTGCTCTTACAAGCTTTCTCATTCAATCCCTGCAGTGGGGGTTTAGAGTTGTCTGCTGGTATATACAGGGATGGGTTGTGTTCAGTGGTAAAGTTTGGGTGAGAAGTCATAGTGATGAATTCAAGAATAGGATATGGCACAGTGGAATAAGAGGTTGAGTATGTTCAAGTGATATATGGTAAAGATTAGAGGTAGTGGAAATGTTGGGGGATTCTGGTAGTCAATGTAGGGTTTTAGCTGTGGAAGTATGAGAAGGTCTTGATATGAAACAGGGAAAGAAGAAAAATTAAAAGAGAAAAGAAAAAGTATTGAGGAGAAGAATATAGATTTGAGAGAGGGAGGGAAGCTTGTAAAAGGAATAAGGATGAGAATCAACAAACGGAGCAAATAATAACAAAGCAACTAATCATCCAAAGAAACATAGACAAATAAGGCAATACAAAATGAAAACAGAGTAAAAACAAATAAAACAGAACTCACACATACAAAAAAAAAAAAACCTGCTAGTTTGTAAGTACAGAGCTGAGTTGGCCTCCACAGCCCTTTTAGATCTGCATGGATATTTTCAGCTTTTAAATATCTGCTCACTCTATTATGTATTCTAGCATATCTTTGACATTCTTATTTGCTCTCTCTGTCAGTGCAGGCTGGAAGTTCCACAGATGACTCTCACACTGCAAGCTTGTGTCTCTGAGCTCTCCACAGGGCCTGTTTGTGTCTCTCTCTCTGCCTTTGTTGGTGGCAGGAGTGCAGTCTAAATGCTGGGAATTTTACAGTGTGCCTGGAAAGTCTCTATGCCCTGTGTGCACTGGGTTCTTCCTGCACTTCTCTTCCTATCTAATCACTAGAAAGGTGGGTGACTGAGTCTGTCCTTTGTATAGGTGTCCCCACACCCTAAGGGTGCAATTGGACTTACAGATCCCTGCTGCTCTGTCTCTTGTGGGAGGGGTGAGCTGGGTGTCCTCTGCTCAGGCTTAAGATGGTTATCCCAGCTCTTCTTGATTACTGTCAATCCTGTGGGAATATGCCTCCTGATTATGGTGTGGAGTTCCATAGTTACTTACTCCACTTCTGGTTGCTGGGGGTACAGAGGGTCACTGAACATCTGGGTGGCTAGCAAAATGGTGGCTGGCAAAATGGCACTGGCTCCTTTGTTCTCCCTGGGTTCTATTCAGCTCCTTTTGTTGCTTTATTTACTTTTTTGCTGCTTTTCTTTTCTTTCCTTCCATCAAGAAGCTGCTTTTGCGGCAGTTTTGATTCAGGTTCTGTAGTGCATTGATTGCTGCTCTGGCTCTGGAGGGAGAGGTGAGCTGGGGTGGCCCCATGGGGGCTTATGCTCATCGTACCGTGCATTCTGGTCACTGTGGAAGGTGTGGGGATATGCCACCTGGATAGGATGTGGAGTTCTGGAGTCACTTACTCCATGTCTGGTTGCTGGGTATGCAGCAGTGTTAGTGGACCTCCCTGTCAGGCTGTGGCTTAATGACCACCTATGATCCAAGGTGTAGCGCCGCTGCCACGTGGAGAGGCTCCTTTGCTCTCCCTGGTCAGATTTCTGGTGTCTCTTCAGCTGTATTTCAATTCTTGTTGCTTTGTTTGCTTTTTTTCTTCCATCAAAAAACTGTTTTTATGGCAGATTTGATTTGAGCTCACAGCGCCTGAGGAGAGGTATTTCACTCAGATGCCATCTTGGGCTCCTCTCATTTCTACTATTAAAGGTCTGAATTGTTCTTTTGGTAATCTCTGCAATTCTGTGTTGGTGAGTCTGTTATTGTTGTATCTCATTGTTTCATTGCTATTTTTTCTTCCCACAATTTCCATGTTCTTAAGTTTCTATCTTTACTGTTTTTGCTAGCTTTCTTTCAGTTTATATATTTCTTATTTCTATTTTCTCTCTGAATTGTAAGTTGTACTGAGTTGTGATTACTCTAGGGCTTCTTCTGCTCCTTGCAATGGTGCTATTGGTGGGTTTCAGGTGTTGACCTCTAGGGTTCTTGCTTCTGTTTTGGGTATTTGTCTCAGAGATGAGGGTAGAATAGCAGGTATACTGTGTGGTTTTAAGCTTCTATGTGGAATGTGTTGAGATATTTTTTCTATCAGGTGAGGTGAGTTTATCCTTGGTATCTGGCAGTACTTTATGGTGGTTTACTTCTCTGGTCCAATCTCTGCAGTAGGAGTTTAGAAGTGTCCACTGGTATATACAAGGGCAGCTTGGGATGTATTCAGTAGTGAAGGTTGGGTTGAGGGGGAGAGATGCTACAATAATGGGTGCAAGAATAGGGTAAAGTACAAGATATGATACAGTGAAATAAGAATTTGAGTGTGTTAAGGTGATATATGGTAGAGATTAGAGATAATGGATATGTGGGGGGGATTCTAGTAGTCAATATTTGGGTGTAGTGATATGAGGTGGTCTTGATATAAGATAGAAAAAAAGTAAAAATGAAAGGAAAAAAGGTGTTAAATAGAAGCATAGAGACAGTAGATATTGGGGAAATAATTGAGTGCTGCTTTGGCTTTGGAGGGAGAGGTGAGCTGGGGTGTCCCTGCTATAGGATTAAGTTTGTCATCCCAGGTATTCTGGTCATTGTTGATTGTGTGGGGATATGCTGCCTGGTTAGGGTGTGGAGTTCTGTAGTCACTTACTTCTGGTCACTGGGTATGTTGAAGGTTGTTAGATGCTTCAGTGCTAGTAGACCCCAATCCAAGTGAGTGGCCCAATGGCAGCCATTCCACAGTGATATGTGCTGCAAGCAGGCTCCTTTGCTCTCCCTGGGCTGCTTTATGTGTTTTGTTTAGCTGTGTTTTAATTTTCATTACTTTGTTCACTTTTTTGCTGCTTTTTTCTTCAGTCAAGAAGCTGCTTTTATGGCAGTTTTTATTCAAGTTTTAAAGCCTCTGAGATAAGGTGTTTCTCTCAGTTGCCAACTTGGGCTCCTCCTTCAATATCTGTTTATAAACTGAAATTAAAGCTTTGTTTTCATAATCTGAATGTAAGAAATAGTCTAGAAACATGTTTTATTAATTCAGAAGGATAGCCAAGCATGGTAGCACACACTCGTAATCCCAGTACTTGGGAGACTGAGACAGGAAGATCTCAGGTTCAAGGACAGATTCAGTAAGTAGTGAGACTTTCATCAACTTAGCAAGATCCTGCTTCAAAATAAAGATGAAAAAAAGGACCAGAAGTATAGTTCAGAGGTATAAAATTCCTGGGTTCCACCCCCAGTACTTCTAAATAAATAAGTAAATAAATAAATAAATAAATAAATAAATAAATAAATAAATAAATAAATAAATAAATAAATAAATTCAGAAGGACAATTTATCTGTTAAATGCAATGTTTGATTCTTCTGTGCTCTCATGACACGTCATATTTGGTGTAATTCATTCATATTTGTTTAGAATATTTCCACAGTTTGTTTTGTCAGCTTTCACTGGCATTGCATGTGTAGGTATGTTTATGATCTCTAGGTATGTGTATTTTGGGTAGAATAATACACCTATCTGTAGAAAAGAGTTACTCTAATTCTTAATTCAAAATATACTATCATTATCAGTTTATGAATACTTGGATTTTTGGCTAATTAGTTGCTTTAATGATATAATAAGAACCTATAAAACAACTATGTGCACGTACATACATGAATACAAGGCTGTGGGTCCCAGAAGTGGGAGGGATATATAAATATTTCTTCCATTCTTTGCTTTTGTTTCTTATCCCAACTTTCATAAAACCATTAAAAGTCAATGTAATTATCTTACTATTTTTTCTAAATACAATTATCACATCCACAAATATACTTGCAAAGTATGTTTTTCACATTTAAATTATTTTATATTTTTAAATAAGAGATGATATGTATATAAATATAATGATAGAAATTTAATAATTATTTTGTATTTATTTATTCATTCTACTTGGAAAGTAACAGGGCAAGAATACATCATATTTTATTTATTTATTTAATTTTTTAAAATTTATTTTATTGTAGTAATTCGTGCAATAAAGCATACATCTTTGTTAAGTACCTGTTGTTAAAAACATATTTGCACACAATTCTCATTTGACCCCTTCCCCAATTCCTACCCCCTCCCCCTCCCTCTCCCTCAGGTTCAGTTCAGTGAGTGACCTTGATATGATTGTGTAAGTACATCATGTGCCTTAGGGTGTCCCTCGGCGTTATGCATACACTACAATTAAATCAACTTCTTTGCTTATCAAGGATCTCTCCTTTTCATTTGGAGACCCTCCTATGCCCCATCTTCTCCCTAGCATTCACATATTGGGGAGAACATATGCTTCCTTACTCTTTGTGACTGGGTAATCTCACTTAACATAATGTTTTCCAGTTGCATCCATTTCCCTGCAAAGAACATGATTTTGTTCTTCTTTATGACTGAGTAAAATTCCATTGTGTACATATCCCATTCATCTGTGGATGGACATCTTGGCTGCTTCCATAGTTTGGCTATTGTGAATTGAGCTGCTATAAACATAGATACACATGCATCGGTCTGATAATTTGGTTTCCATTCTTTTGGGTATATACCCAGAAGTGGTATTGCTGGATCATGTGATAGGCTCATTCCCATTTGTCTGAGGATCCTCCATACTGTTTTCCACAGTGATTGCACAAGTTTGCACTCCCACCAACAATGTATTAGAGTTCCCACTTCTCCACATCCTTGCCAGCAGTTGTTGTTGCTCGTGTTTTTGATGATTGCCATTCTGATTGGGGTTAGGTGAAATCTCAAGGTAGTTTTGATTTGCATTTCTCTGAATGCTAGTGATGTGGAACATTTCCTCATACATTTATCGGCCATTTTCATTTCTTCTTCTGTGAAGTGTCTATTTAGATCCTTTGCCCATTTTTAATTGGGTTATTTGTGTTCTTGGTTGTGGTTTTCTTGCGTTCTTTGTATATCTGTAGAGTAGCTGGCAAAAATCTTCTCCCACTTTGTAGGCTCTCTGTTGAGGTCCTTGACAGTTTCCCTTGCTGCACAGAAGCTCCTCAGTTTATTGCAATCCCATGTATTGATCTTCCTTTGAGTTGCTTGTGCTTTGGAGGTCTTGTTGAGAAAGTTTTTATCTGTGCCTATGTGTTGAAATGTTGGTCTTATGCCCTCCTCAAGTAGCTGCAAGGTCTCCAACCTAACTTCCAGGTCTTTGATCCACCTTGAGTTGACTCTTGTGCAGGGTGAGAAAGTGGGGTTTACTTACATTTTTCTGCATATGGTTAATCAGTTTTGCCAACACCATTTGTTAAAGAGGCTATCTTTTTTCTAGCGTATGGTTTTGGCTCCTTTGTCAAAAATCAGTTGATTGTAAACCTTTGGGTCTGTTTCTGAGTCTTTTATTCTGCTCCATTGGTCTATGTGTCTGTTTTTGTGCCAATACCATGCTGTTTTTATTACCGTGGCTTTGTAGTAGAATTTGAAGTCAGGTATTGTGATGCCTCCTGCAAGGTTCTTGTTGCTAAGAACTACTTTGGCTATCGTGGGATTTTTGTTTTTCCAGATGAATTTAAGGACTGATTTTTCTATGTCTGTGAGGAGTACCCTTGGTAATTTCATGTGTATTGCATTGAATCTGTAAATCAGTTTTGGGAGGATGGCCATTTTGATGATATTTATTCTGCTTATCCAAGAGCATGGTATGTCCTTCCATCTTCTAAGGTCTTCATCAATTTCTTTCTTCAACTTTTTATAGTTTTCCTTATAGAGGTCTTTTACCTCTTTGGTTAGGTTTATCCCTAAGTATTTTATTTTTCGGGGTGCTATTATGAGTGGGATTGTTTTCTGGTTTTCTTTTTCATTGGATTTATGGTTGGCATACAGAAAAGCTTCTGATTTTTTAGGATTGATTTTGTATCCAGACACTTTGCTGAATTTGTTGATCAGTTTTATGGGTTTTTTGGTTGAGTTTGTTGGGTCTTCTAGGTATAATATCATGTCGTCTGCAAAAAGGGAGAGTTTTAGTTCTTCCTTCCCTATTTTTACCCCTTTGATTTCCTTTTCTTGCCTTATTGTTCTGGCTAGAGTCCCAAGAACTATATTGAACAGTAGAGGTGATAATGGACATCCTTGTCTTGTTCCTGTTTTTAGTGGGAACTCTTGCAGTTTCTCTCCATTTAATATGATATTGGCTGTGGGCCTACTGTATATTGCCTTTATGATGTTGAGGTACGTTCCTTCTATTTCAATTCTCTGAAGTGCTTTTAGCATGAATGGGTGTTGGATATTGTCAAATGCTTTTTCAGCATCAATTGAGATGATCATGTGGTTTTTGACTTTAAGTTTGTTTATGTGGTGAATTACATGGATTGTTTTTCCTATGTTGAACCAGCCTTGCATCCCTGGGATGAACCCTACTTGGTCATGGTGTATAATTTTCTTGATGTGGTTTTGAATGGGCATTGATAATATCTTGTTTAGCAGCTTTGCATCTAAGTTCATCAGTGATATAGGCCTATAGTTTTCTTTCCTTGAGCTGTCTTTATTTGGCTTTGGTATTAAAGTGATGTTGGCTTCATAGAATGTGTTTAGGAGTGTCCCGTTTCTTTCTATTTCATGGAATATTTTGAGAAGTATTTGGATTAGCTCTCCTATAAATATTTTATAAAATTCACTTGGAAAATCATCTGGCCCTGGGCTTTTGTTTGATGGTGAACTCTTTATTGCTGTTTCTATCTCTTTAATTATTATTGGTTGGTTTAAGTTTTCTATATCTTCTTGACTCAATTCAGGAAAGTTATATGTGTCTAGAAATGTGTCAATTTCTTCTAGATTTTCCATTTTGTTGGAGAATAGTTTTTCAAAATAGTTTCTGACTATCCTCTGTATTTCCATACTGTCGGTGATAATATCACCTTTTTCTTTTTTTTTTTTTTTTTTTTTTTTT